>PVIA01013669.1:0-30943 GCA_004024845.1 Tonatia bakeri
AAAAATATGAACAGTAAGATGACAACAAACTCACAGTTATTAGCAACTAAACCTAAAACAAAAACTAAGGAAACAACTAGAACAGGAACAGACTCACAGAAATAGAGATCACATGGAGGGTTATCAGTGGGGGAGTCGGGGGGAGAGTGGGAAAAGGTACAGGGTAAGTAGCATAGATGGTAGGTAGAAAATAGACAGTGGGAGGTTAAGAATAGTATAGGAAATGTAGAAACCAGAGAACTTATATGTACAACCCATGGTCATGAACTAAAGGGGGGGAATGTGGATGGGAGGGGGTGTGCAGGATGGAGGGGAGTAAAAGGGGGAGAATGGGACAACTGTAACAGCATAATCAATAAAATATATTTAAATAAATATATAAAATATATGATAAAATATTATTAAAAAATATATACATAGATATAATTACATTTAACCAAGAGAAAATCAGGCAATAGACATGTACTTAGAAATAGCAAAGGTGTTGGAATTAGCTCAAAGACTTTAAACAATTATTTTACATCATTATGTTTAAGATCTTCACTTTAAACATAATTAGGAAAGGATTGGAAAATATAAAAAATAAACCACGAACCAGTGTACATAAAAGTACATATATGAAATGAAAATTATACTGGATGGAACTAAGAACAGTTATAGGAGAAGGGAAGATCAATATGAACTTGAAGAAGAAAGAAAAATTATATAAAATGAAGCACAGAAAAAAGTAAACATGTCATAAAAAGCAGAGACTCAGTAATTTGTGGGACAATATCAACAATTTACATTTAATTGGTTCCCCAGAAAACATGGGATGAGAAAGAATTTCTGAAGAAATAATGGCTGAAAAAATTCCAGAATTAATGAATTCTATAAGCCCACAGATCTAACAGTTTCAATGAACCTAACTGAGCAGGATAAATACAAAATAAGAAAAAAATGGAGCTACATGATAATCAAATTTCTGAAAATAGGTGATTAAAAATGCCTTAATAGCAATTAGAGATAAATATACATTACAAAATGGGCAATAGAGATAATAATAATTTCAGGTGTCTTTTCAATATCAATGCAAGTCAGAAGACAATGAAATTGCATCTTTATAGTGCTGAAAAAAAAAATCATACAAAAACCCTATAAGCTAGAATGTTAAATTTACCAACAATATCATTAAAGGTAAATGAAAGACTTTTTCAGGTAAATATAAGGTCTGTCCAGAAAAAGTCCAACCATTTTTAATATTATGAGAATGGTTTGCATAACATCAATGTAACCTGGCAGCCAAGGAGAATGGACTGGAATGTGCAAGTGTGAAAAATGGCAACTTCCCTGTCTCAGTCAGTGGGGGTGGTAGACATGGTTGAGTGAGCATGTGTACTGTGTGGCCATTGCATTCAAAATGACTGAGCAAGTAGAGCAGAAATCTGCATCAAATTTTGTGTTAAGCTTCAACATTCCTCCGTGGAAACTATTGGGATGATTCAGAAGGCTGCAGCTATGGTCCTTCATCAGGACAATGCACCCACTCATGCATCACATCTCATGCAGAGTTTTTTGGCAAAACATCAATTCACCCAGGTGACTCAGCCCCACTATGGCCTAGATTTGGCACCTGAGACTTCTGGCTTTTCCCAAAACTAAAATCACCTTTGAAAGGGAAGAGATTTCAGGCTATTGATGAGATTCAGGAAAATACGATGGGGCAGCTGATGGTGACTGGGAGAACTGTGTGAGTTCCCAAGGTGCCTACAGTGACGGGGACTGAGGTATCATTGTCCTATGTACAGTGTTTCTTGTATCTTGTATCTTCTTCAATAAATGTCTCCATTTTTCATGTTATATAACTAGGTACTTTCTGGACATATCTGTGTGTGTGTGTGTGTGTGTGTGTGTGTGTGTGTGTGTGTGTGTGTCTAGGATTTGTTGCTAGCAGACTTGCACTCCAAAATGGTAAAGTTCTTCAAGTGTAATAGAAATCATAGCAGATGGAAGCTTGGCTTCACACAAAGGAATGAAAAGTGCCAAAAAATGAGCAAAATTGATGTACAAAATGATGTTAATTGCTCACTGACAATGATGAAAGCAGAAACTGAAACAATTGATTCTACTTTTATCAGTGAAATATTTTAACATGCTTTTGCATTTTGAATAAAATGCAAAATAAGGACTCATGAAAACAAAATGAGGGGGGTTTATGGGGACAAATGGTAGTGAAACAAATACAATAAAGATAAAATAAAATAAAACAAACAAAAAAGAAAACAAAATAAAACACAACAATGACAACAAAAAGACTAAGCATGCACTCAATGAATTGAGGCATTATGAGGGGGGTGACAGGTAACTGGAGAGAGGGCTGGCCTAGAGAAGGGGCTCGGACAGTTCAGTCTGCTTAAGGTCTGAGACATAGTTCAGTCTGCCAGTTCAAACTGTTTAAGGTCTCCTGAGAGTATTCACTGAAAAATGATGAAGATGGGGAAGCTTCATAAATAAATTGAATATACAAGTTCTTACAAGATGATACTCCCCCCAGATCACGACATAGTTGGGAGAATTTAGTTGTTGTTATGCTGTCTGCACAGAGTACATGGTATGTGGTAAGTATGTTTGGTTTTTCTTACTTCCCTGATTCTCTTTCTGTTCTGTTCCATTTATTTATTTACTCTTTATTTTTAAATTTTTATTGAATTTATTGGGGTAGGATTGGTTAATAAAATTACCACATAGGTTTCAGGCATACAGTTCTATAATATATCATCAGTATATTGTGTGTTTCCCAACCCAAGGCAAGTCTCCTTCCATCACATTTATCCCCTCTTTACCCTCTTGTCCCTCCCCTCACCCTCACTTTCCCTCTGGTAATCACCATACTGTTATCTGTGTCTATGAGGTTTTTTGTTTCTCAATCCCTTCAACTTTTTTACTTATCCACCAATACCCCTCCCTTTTGACAGCTGTTAATCTGTTCTCTGTATCTATGAGTGTGCTTCTATTTTGTTTGTTAGATTATTTTGTTCTTTAGATTCCACATTTAAGTGTATGGAGTTACCTCAAAAAATTAAAAATGGGCCCTGGATGGAGTGGCTCAGTGGATTGAGTGTGGGCCTGGGAACTGAAAGGTTGCTGGTTCAATTCCCAGTCAGGGCACATGCCTGGGTTTTGGGCCAGGTCCCCAGTAGGAGGCACACAACAGGCAACCACACATTGGTGTTTCTTTTCCTCTGTTTCTCCCTCTCTTCCCATCTCGCTAAAGATAAATAAATAAAATCTTTAAAAAAATTAAGAATGGAACTGTCTTATGACCCAGCAATTTCACTTCTGGGAACATATCTGAAGAATCCTGAGATACTAATTTGAAAGAATATATGCACCTCTATGTTCATTGCTGCATTATTTACAATATCCAAGATTTGGAAACAGCCCAAGTGTCCATCAGTACATGAGTGGATAAAAAAGCTGTGGTACATTTACAGAATGGAATACTACTTGGCTATAAAAAAGAAGGAAATGTTACCTTTTGTGACAGCATGGATTGACCTGGAAAGCATTATACTAAGTGAAGTAAGCCAGTTAGAGAAAGACAAATACTATATGCTGTCACTGATATCTGTTCTATTTTTTATTTAAAAAATTTTAAAGTTGAGATATAATTGACATATAACATTGTGTAAATTTAAGATATAAAATGTATTGATTTGATACAATTATAGATTACAATATGATTACCATAGTAGTGTTAACTAACACCTCTATCATGTCACATAATTATCATTTCTTTTTTATGGTGAGAACAATAAGATCTAATTCCTTAGCAACTTTGAAGAAGTTCATAATACAATATGGTTGACTATAACCACTACTAGTTGCTGTTTGTAGCCTTAAACAACATCTCTCCAAGTTTCCCATCTCCAGCTCATTTTACTTTGTGTTTTTATGAGTTTGGACAACATGGGGGTTAGGGGCGCCAATTCCTTTTGCAGTGGAAAATCTGCATGTTAACTTTTGACTCTCCAAAACTTAACTACTGATAGCCTATTAATTGAAAGCGTTACTTAAATATAAACAGTCAATTAACACATTTTGCATGTTAAATGTACTGTATACTGTATTCTTACAATAAAGTAAGAGAGAGAAAAGAAAATGTTATTAAGGAAATCATAAGGAAGAGAAAATACATTTATAGTACTGTACTGCATTTATTGAAACCATAAAGTTTACATCATCTGTTTACAAGATGAATCATCTGTCAGTAACTACATTAATATTATCTTAGATGATACAAAACACTGTAGATGTCATATGTATTACTAACACTAAACATCAAAAATGAAAATGCAATGTGAAAAAATTCATATTTATTCACAGGTATAGTGATTCATGCATTGATAAAGAAGCAGCAGCAATATGATTGCTTATGGTAGCCAAGAGTAAATCAATATGATTGCTTCACAGTAGTAAGGAAATCTCCAAAAATTTTTCCAATATATTTACTGAAAATAACCCATGTATAAGTGGACTCATGCCGTTCAAACCTGTGTTATTCAAGGGTCGACTGTATGTCTTTGTCTGGCTGATCTCACTTAGAATGATGCCCTCAAGATCTACCCACGTTGCCCCAAATGGCCAGGAGCCTTGCTTGCGTGGACAGCGTCCACCCAGCTCCTTCTGTGACTGGTCTTCATACTGTGTCCTGCTGCTTGCTCTTTGTGAGTATTCCCCCTGCCTAGATGGGGCAGGACATGTCTATTTTGTCCAAGTGCCTTTCAGAGTTAATTAATTAATAAGATTAAAAAATCTTTTCAGAGTTGCTTAGCAACATGGTACTCATTCAGCTCTCCACTGAGCAGGGGAAGGGCTGTGACAAGGCCAGGAAGAAGCTAGCCCATATCAAAGGTCCTTTCTGAGTGATCGGCACAGCTTGTTAAGAGCCACTAATTATGTTAAAATTATTTTTATTGTATTTTTCCCATTACCATTTTATCCCCCTTATCCCCTCCTCCCCACCATAATCACCACACTGTTGTCCATGTCCATGAATCCTGTTCACTTTTTAAGAGCCACTAATTTTTGAGGAAAGATGAATATGAATTAGGAATCCTGGCTTAAGTATCTCTCCACGAAGAGAAAATCCATTTTGATAAGAAAACTGTACTTGTCACTACTAAATTGAAATATTTGGTGAGAATTCTATATGTGATATTTTCCTTGGTGATTTCTAAATTCACAACAGGTATTTAATGTGTTTCAATCATTCCAGCCACTTTCCCACAAGTTATGTGGAGAATATGAATCAGGCAAGTCTGCTGGGCACAGCACTTGTTCTGGGAGTGAGGTTCAGAATGCGATTGTTATTGGAAACAGAGAGGAAGGAGTGGAAAAGAGGTGCGAATGGAAATGGTAGTTTCTTGAATAGGCTAATCCAAGGTGCGTATATTGCACATATGCACTCAAGTGTTAAATTACTGGATTTCCCTAGACTGTGTAAACATGAAGGAAAATCTCTTTATGTGGTAGTGATGATATGGCAATGGCTCATTTTGTGAGATAATAAGCCTATTGGGCTGACACTCATGGTTTCAAGCACCTCTCCATTTGCAGGAACATGCAAACTCCCCAGCTTTCTGTTGATCCGAGAATGGCAGCCTCGGGCCTCTGGGTGGTAGCTTCTGGTTCAGCCACTAACTGAAGATGTCCCAAGCCCACCTTGTGACCACTTCAATCAGTGCAGCAGCTCCTGCTCCCAGACACCAAGGTCATACCACACCCACCTTGTGTTTTCCAATGTACCTTTCCTAAGGAACTCTTCCCATTCCCACTCCCTTCTCTTGAGGCAAAAGTGACTTCACAATTGCACTATTACATGGATACATGCATATGCAATTGGTGTGTGTGTGTGGTGTCCCCATCTAGGCTCTTGTTAATGAGTCTAGGCTCTAGACTCATCTTAAATGCTATTTGCTTTTCTTGCAAGTACTTGTGATAACCAGCAAAGTGCTAGGCACAGCAGATATATAATACCATTTGTAACACAGGAGCTCCAAATCGGGGAGCTGCTTAAGTGTCTGTGATACTCTGATGGCAGTGGGTGCATCCCCTGTAATGTGAGTTAAATGGCATGTCCACACCTGCTAGTCCTCCGGGTGGTTTTTTCTGAACATCACAAATGTTTAAGCAGCTCCCCGGTTTGGAGCTCCTACATTACACCGTTAATTAAATAACCTACCAAAGAAATATGAAGACCTGTTCAAAGCAACTCAGAATATTTCAGAAAAAACACTAAGTAACAGAGATAATCACCATTAACACAGATTCTAGAAAGGCACTCTTTGTCTAGTTTGGTCCACCCTGGGTACCCACATTTCACTGCATAACAGATAACATCCACTACGTATTTACAAAAGTATGGATGAAGTTTTTTAATCCACTATTTTATGTGGATGTTAAAATAATTTTTGAGATTCTGAACCTTCTTACAGTAATAATCATAATAATATGATCACATGTAGATAATTTATTCTGAATCTATATATACTCAAAGTTAGCTAGAATATTTAAAAAAGAGTAAGAGAGAGCAGGCTAACAGCTGTCGGGGAGGGGCTGAGTGGGGAGGGATGGAGGGACTGAGTAAAAACAGGAGAAAAAACTCACGGCACGGACAACAGTGTGGCCAGGGTGAGGGTGGGTGCAGGGAGGGGAAGGAGGGTTTAGAGGGATAAGTGTGCTGGACGGAGCTTGACTTGGGTGGCGAATGCGCAATGCAGTGTGCAGATGAGGTGCTGTGGGGCTGTGCACCCGAAACCTGCATAATGTTGCTAACCAGTGTCACCCCAGTTAATTCAGTGAAAAGGAAAAAAAATAAAAAGAATATATTTGCTTGTACTGAAATCTTTACTCATCTATAATTTGCTTCATGAAATGCCGATTCTTCACTTGTCAGCTCAAGGGACAGTATTTCAGTTTGCCTGGCCCTGCCATTGTCTTTCCTTCTAAATGATCTTGCCACGCTGTACTCAAACAACAATAAAAAAATTAAGTGATTGTTAGGGCATTAAAAAAAAGAGGCAGAGAACATGGATTGCTGGTGGATTCGGGAGGATATATCCCACATCACACGGCTCGGCCACTCTCCCTGTGACTGCACTGGCTGACGGATGTTGCTTTTGCATCACACTGTAGTCACAACTACGTAGAATAAATTTGGTGGTGGAGAAATTTTACTTAACCTTTATGGAGAGTTATTTAAAGCTATCAAGGACCTGGATTAGTTGAATCACTGGCATTAGCTGAATCACTGTGATGTTGTTCACAGTTTTTTTTTATAATAACCATCAAAGGTAACGGTAAATGATGTGGTTTGGCTTTGAGAGATATATTTAGAGTTCTTAGTTCTTTCCTGAGACAGGGCTTAAGGGTCAAGATTTAGAGGATGCAGAATCTGTACTTTTTATTCTTTACTTTTAACAAGGAAGATTTATATACCTGTGCGTCTAACTCTTACCCAGGTAAAGGTTTTCCTTGACGCTGTCTCTGCTCATCTCTTTTTCTCTAAAGAGCAAGGTGGCGAGTCACTTAGGCTCAATTCCTTAAAATTGAGAAAAACATAAAACACAGGTGTTAACCTAAAGTTAAGAAAACCCCTGAAATGTGAGGCAGAAAGGGTTTATTTGGGATTAAAGAACTGCAGTCTGGGAGCACAGCTTCAGGCAGAACTCCAAACAGTGTCTTGATTACAGGGTGAAAGCAAGGAGTTTTATGAGAAAAAGGACAGGAATAATTATATAAAAAGAAGGGAAAATGTCTATCGATGTCGACAAGCTGAGCTACTCTTGGCTACTCACAATTGGTTACTGTTTTTTTCTCTTCAGATAGAAGGTCCATAATCACCATTCCTTGTGATTAGGATCATTGCCTTTTGCTGACTCGACAAGCAATTGTTTGTACAACAATCAGTTTAGCCAGTTCAAAGGTTTGACCTAGTGCAGGTCCTCTGGATTGGCTGCTCTGGTTCCATTTAAAAATGACTGTGTTTATGACATTTTTTTTTAATGCAGGAAGGAAAATATTTTCTCAGAGGTGAGAAGAATATCCTTGAAGAGCGAGGGAGTGCTGTTCTGGCTCAATGTATACTGGGAGACATTTTCTTCTACTTTCCCCCAAATTCTCCTTATTACCAAACAGTTAACTGTTTATCAGCTGCTGGTGGGATTATTCTCCTGCAACCTATGCCAAGCATTGCAGAACTGCAGGTGGTCACAAATACCATTAACATATATTAATGCTCAAACTTTAGTCAGTAGGTTTTCCTTAAGGTTTGCTCAAATTCCTCCTGCTGAAGTATTGAATCATTGTTGCAGGTCGCAGATTAGAAATGTGCCAACTGGCCTATATAGCTACCTACACACACACACACACACACACACACACACACACACTTTGTACAATTTTAGGATGATAAATCCTTCTTTTTGCCCCTCCACTGCCATTTTCAGAAACTTCTGTTAATCTTTCTTATAAATAACATATTGCCCTGAACACCGTGTCTTTCTTTAAGTTACCCACATGACACGCCAGTTGTTGGTCTGTGAATTAGAAAAGAGCCTGAGTCATGAACTCATTCTTAGCTTGAGTTCTCAAAGCTCCCCAGGCTTTTCCATTATGTGTGTCTAAAGCCATTTCTCCTCCTCTTATGTTATATTTGTACAGCTTTTTTCTTCGTAAAGGGATTACATCCACATCTGTTTCTATTAAACACTACTCTGCTTATCTTTCCCTTTCTCCAAGTTGTCAAGGGTGCTTCTTTCTTCTTAATTCTGTGTCCTAGTCTCATCTCTACGGAGATTTATCTAAGACCTGCACTGAGGAAATGTCTTATTAAAATGTAAATAGATTCTCAACATTTTAAACATATTCAAATCATCCAAATTTGGCTATTTATGTGTTGAGTTCATGTTTCTATTTTTTAAAAAAAGTATTTAAAAATCAAAGATAGCAACTTTAATTAAATAGGGTTATTGCATGGTAGAGGGGGGCAAGCCATTTGGAAGATTATGTATAATTGTTTTTATGGATCAGTTATCTGTACAGTAAAGTTAACAGTTTATATTCTTTTCCTTACATCTTAAGGAAGAATGCCTTTTATATTTGTTTGAGAATAAAAGTGGCTCTATGTTTTTCTGTGTGGTTGATAGAGCACTTGTCCTTTCTTATCGCATTGAAGGACTCTGTACCCTGTTTTGATGCACATGGGATGGAAGTGTGCCTCCTCTCCCCAATGCACTCTTGTGATGCGGTGTCCTTTACTGATAGGGATAAAATTCTGGGGATGGAAAATTGAGACTTGGTTCAAATTACTTTCAAAATGTGGCTGGTAAAATTCCTTATTTGGCTCAGATGACTATTACCAAGATAGCCAGCGCAAACTAAAGCAAGTGATATGACTCAGAACATTGTGAGCTTTAATTAATTGGTTTCTACAGAAAATAATTTGGGGACAAGAAGGCTATACAGTGGCAAAGTATTAGTATAGCGATGACTGCATATCATAAAAGTGTTATAGGAACTATTTTTATAGCCATCTTTCCCTCTCCCCAGTGCTCTAATTCCCCTTATCTATTGAGCTCATTTCATACTTCATTTGAATTTCCAGTTACCAGGACTTGGCTTCCTCTACTTTTGGAACCTGTGAAGAAGCTGGGTATAGACTCTAGAGGAGGCTGGCTATAACCAAGAATGAGGATGAGGCAGCTGGCCAGCTGTCACCAAAGATAAGATGCAGGGAGTTTGGGAGTTCTGCAGTTTAGAACCAGACTGTAGTCAGAGATGGAATGTGAAATAACTTACAGATATGGATGTGTGCAAACAGCCATATACACAGACACATGCACACATAACCAGTGAGTGAAGCAGAATATTCCCTGAAGGAAACGAAAAATACAACATCCCAGCAGTTAACAAAGACACACAATTTGTTCACTCATTTACTCATTCATTCCTCCATGCCTTCAATATTTATGTTAACTCTTGCTTGGTGCTCTACACTAAAGAAGACGTAATTGGAATAAAGTGGCCAAATATCTTTAAGAACTAGAATTTGGGGCAACATTTCCATATGTATAAGATTAAATCATAATAAAAAAGGCAAACATTTAATGCCTTCAGAATGCTGCAGGGCACTACTGGGTGCATGGAAAAAGCCCCCACATTACTGGGCTTTGGGAGTTAGCTCGCCAATAAAACCAAAAAGGCAGACACACGGAAAAATGCCATAGATGATGGTTCCTCTCAGGACCACACCTAGTAAAATTTCCAGAAGTGATTCTTTTAGGATCAATTACTAGAGATACAGGGGAAGCCTGTGAAATAATGGATAACTTGTATGTTTCCTTCCTTGGGGCTGCCGGAGAAATGCAGCAAGCTAGTTTGTGTGTGATATAGAAAATAAATGACTAAGAATAGTAAAAGAGAAGTAAAGCATTAAATGGATTTCACTAGCTCACAGAAAATGAACCTCTCAGTTCCTGTTTACCGGCTACATCAGTTTGTTTCTCCAGACTTGCTGCGGCTCTATATGGATTGTGTAAAGGTTAGCGGAGATGACCCTGATATGACACAGGGTTACACAAAGATGTGGATGTCAGCACTGCGTGAGTGCACATAACAGGAAAATGTTTGAGCTTTAAAGGTGGAAACACCAAAGCAGTGTGTATTACAGTGAAATGTTTCCACTGGTTCAACTGAGAGAGAGTTTGGTGAGTTGTTTTCCCAAACTAACGAAAGGAAGGATGTTTTCTTTATGTGTTTGGGGTGGTTATCAAGTGAATATAGTGTTCCCCAAAGGAGTATCATTCTGAACATTATGTATTCCATTCACACCAGGGGCACTGATTTATAATTACTCTAATGGAGTCCAGAATTGGGACAAATGGGTATTCACAGCCCATTTTCTTCTTAGGCACTGAGTATATTGGGCATACACCACCACATCAACTACAGGGTGCAAGTGAGGTTTGTTTACTTCAGCTTGCTTGCAATGGATGTGCATTTCTAGGTCACTGATTCCAGCACAACGCTGTTCATGGCAAGCAGTGTATGAAGGGGGATTTATATGTAGGACGAAGGCATAACTGGATGGACTTTGCTTTGGTTTGCTTGGGTGGCTAACTCTAAATGAAACCTGGGCGTGTACAGGTAGCATCCTAGCTAATGGAAAAATGCACTTGAGTTTGGACTTACTGATATCTGAGTACATTAAACTAAAACCTACTGAACAGGCAACATGAAAAAAAAAACTATTATAAACAGCAAGAAAAGTGGCTAAAATGTCTCCTTTAGATCCAAATTCTGTTTCATATTTTATTGTGAGGGAGTCTATTAGCAAAAAAGATAAGATTTCAAATTGAGATCTTCCAAGTACCTGTCTATCAGAGCGTATCATCTATGAGATGCTGTCAGCTGTTTTACTAAATTCTAGGAGCATATACTTACTTATCTTTCTAAGTTGGCTACATTCAACCTTGATGGTACTCAGTTTGTTGACACATAATTTATAAGAGGATTTAGTTTTCCTTACACTGCAATATGAATTCTGAAATGGAAATCTAATCTTAAAACTAGCGCAGGGCAATTTACAAAAACATCTTAAAACACGAATGTGGGGAATCTTGAAATATTGGGAAGAATATCTTTCCTGGTGTCGGGAGAAAACACTGTAGAAAGAGCAGGGTCATTAATAGCTGATTTGCCGAGCCAAATACAGGCCTCGTGACATGTTTAAGGTGATCCAAAGAGGAATATTTGCTTAAGGGTGCAAATGTCTATCATTCTATTGAACTCTGAAGTGTGCACTGGAATGTGAAATAGATATCTTATTTTTAGTCCTGAAGGAAAATTGGGTATTTTTAGGTATTATTGATTCTAGCTTCTATGTTGAGTTTATAAAGAAATCAAGGACCCTAGTAGCCACTCAGGCTGCTGCTGCCTGTTGTTGCAGAGCCATGCAGGACAAGCTGGTTCTTAGGACATATAGAAACTGGTTATGTGCACACATGTGTATGGGTATACTTATTCATGGGTATACACATGCAGAGGGTGGGCAAAAGTAGGTTTATAGTTGTGGGTATGCAAAACAGAGTTTGTTCTTACTTTACTGTTTATTTGTATTGTGATTGTAAATTTCCTTTTGCCCACCCTGTATATATGTGTATATGAATGTATGTGCATACATATGTGTGTGTGTGGTGCTTTGACTGGATTATGATGTAGGCTGTCTGCTTTAGCCCACACACATCGTGCTGTCTTGGACAAGCTATCTTGCTCTGAGGTATCACCTAGTCATGAGGAGTCTTCATTCAGTCTCTGATATCTTCTAGACTGACATCCTCTGAATCTACTGAGAAAGAGGGTTGATACTAAGTGTGTTTTTTCTGGGTGTGTAGACTTTCAAACATATTATATAATGGAAGCACACTGTGCTCTAGACACTGTCCTAGGTGCTGTGGACACCATAGTTGAAGACAATAGGCAAAAGAAGGTGACATTTGAGTGACAATTTGAAGAAGGTGAGGGAAAGTGCAAAGACTATTCCGGATAAAGAGAGGGAAGGATTGAGAATAAACGATGAAATCAGAATCTCATTGAAAGGGCATGCCCTATTCTCCGAGTCATTTGGGAATCACTTTTAGGGCATGGGAAAGTGACATGGCTTGAACTGTTTTAAAAGAATCTGCCTGGCCCTGGGTGGTGAGCCTCAGTGGGTTGAGCATTATCCCACAAACTGAAAGATCACTGGTTTGATTCCCAGTCAGGGCACATGCCTGGGTTGCAGCCCGGGTTGCAGCCCAGGTTCCCAGTTAGGGGTGTGCAAGAGGTAATTGCTCAATGTTTCTCTCGCACATTGATGTTTCTTTCCCTCTCTTTCTCCCTCCCATCCCCTCTCTGTAAAAGTGAGTAAATAAAATCTAAAAAAGAAAAGAATCTGCCTGTCTGCTATGTTGAGAATAGATTCTAGGTGGCTTGTAACAGGTCGGGGAAGTAGGTAGAAAAATTAGGAGGTTGTGAGAACAATTCTGGAAAGAGATGATGGTACTAACATTATGGCATTAATAGAAGAGGTAGGGACAAGGGGTCAGATTCTCTACGTGTTTTGAAAAATACAGCTAATTGGGCTGCTAATGGATTGCATGTGGCTACAACAGGAGAGGAGACAAGGAGGACACCCAGATTCATAGCATTGAAACTGGAAGTAAGGGATATCCATTTATTAAAGTGAGAAGCCTGTTGGAAGGCCATGTTTGAAGGAGTAGGTATTTACTTGTTTGTTTGGGTGGGGCACACACTCAGTTTTAGACACAGAAACCTGGAGATGTTTATTTGCAATCCAAATAGAAATGTCAAGTACACAGCTAGAATTTGGGTCAGAAGCAGGGAATTGTCAGTGTACCTGCGACATTGGAAAGTTATAAAATCACCAAGGAGTGTACATGTAGATATAGAAGGTGTCCTTGGGCAAAGCCCGGTGTACCTATGATGTCTGGAGTATGGGGAGATTGGGAAGATCCATAAGGGAAACTGAAACCAGTGATCAGTGAGAGAGGAGGAAAAACAGGAAAACGGAGTGGCATGGAAGTGAAGTGAAGAAAGCATTTTGAAGGAATGACCCACTTTGACAAATATTGCTAAGTGAATGTGGGGGAAACAAAATTAAGACACAAAGGAAAGGGAAAAAGCCTCTTTCTACCTTAATCTTTCACCAGCTGGGATGAGGTGCTGTTGCCTCTTCTGATTTTACAAATCCTAGAATTTGTAGACTTTTTCTATTCCCTTTTATTCCTTCTTACAAATGGAAATTCTTTTCTCTCTTGAATTACTGTGTCAAATGCATTCAATATAAGAAACTTATGCTATTAATATTTTGTTTTCCAATTACTTCCCCTAGAGCTACAATATGACTAGGTACATGAACTAGTCATATCAGAGATTGCCACATGTTAATTGTTACTTTGCTGTTTCATAATGTGGCTTGCTACTTTCTAGCTTGTAATATGATTTTTCTGACTGCTTATGCTCTAAGCCAATGCTACACTAAGATTTATGTTTTAAGGTTCTTAGTGGTGACCCCCTGAGAACTGATCAAATGCTAGGCATTTCCCAAATTCTAATGGCCTAAAAGATCAAGTATTTATTTATTTATTTACTTTTTAAATTGAATTTATTGGGGTAACAAATTGGGTCAACAAAACTACATAGGTTTCAGGTGTACGCTTCTATAATACATCATCTGTATATTGTATTGTGTGTTCACCACTCCAAGTCAAGTTTCCTCCCATCACCATTTATCCCCCCTCTTCTCACTCCTCCCATCCCCCTTCCCCTCCTGGTAACCACCATACTGTTGTCTGTGTCTGAGGGTTTTTTTCCTTAATGCCTTCACCTTTTTCATCCAGCTCTGCAACCCCTCTGACAGAACGAGAGTCGTTGGTCAGAAGGCAGTTTCATTTTTAATTTTTTTGAACTCCATACTGTTTTCTACAGTAACTGCACCAATCTGCATTCCCACCCACAGTGCACAAGTGCTCCCTTTTCTACACAGCCTTGCCAACACTTGTCATTTGTGAATTTATTAATGACGGCCATTCTGACAGGTGTGAGGTGATATCTCATTGTGGTTTTAATATGCATTTCTCTGATGATTAGTGACATTGAGCATCTTTTCATAGGTTTATTGGCCATCTGTATGTTCTCTTCAGAGAAGTGTATTTTCATGTCCTTCGCCCTTTTTTAATTGGGCTGTTTGTTCTTTTGTTGTTAAGTTTTTTATACTTTTTTGATATTAACCCCTTATTACATGTATCACTGGTGAATACGTTCTCCCATTTAGTGGGTTTTCTTTTCAATGGAACTGCCTTATGACCCAGTGATTTCACTTCTGGGAATACATCCAAAAATCCTGAAATACTAATTTGAAAGAATATATGCATCCCTATATCGCACATATAAATGCACAGTTATTTACAATGGCAAAGATTTGGAAACAGCCCAAGTGCCCATCAGTGGATGAATGGGGTAAAAAACTGTGGTACATTTTTAGAATAGAATACTACTCAGCTATAAAAAAGAAGGAAGTGTTAGCTTTTGCTACACCGTGGATGGACCTGGAGAGTATTATGCTAAGTGAAATATGCCTGTCAGAGAAAGACAAGTACCATATGATTCCACTTATGTGTGGAATCTAATGGACAAAATAACCTAACAAACAAAAAAGAAACAGACTTATAGATTAAAATAACATACTGACAGCTGTCAGTTGGGAGGGGGTTTGGGGGTAGGTGAAAAAAGTGAAGGGACTAAAAAAAAAGCCCAACTCACAGACATAGACAATGGTATGGTGACTGCCGGGGGGAAAGGGGGTGGGGCTATATAGAAAAGGGTAAAGTGGGGATAAATGATGATGGAAGGGGACTTGACTTGGTGTGGCAAACACACAATACAATATACAGATAATGTATTTATTACAGAATTGTACACCTGTAGCTTATATACTTTTATTAACCAATGTCACCACAATAAATTCAATAAAAAGTAAAAAAAAGAATGATCTTATAATGATATATGTCTTTTCTCTAGAAATCAGAATGCCCAGTGGAACGGATAAATATCCATGGAAACCCCGATGTGTTATCTGTCTCTTCCTTCAGAGTTTCCAGCCTCTAACTTCTCACGCGAACAGTTTCAAAATCTAATCCCTCCCCATCAAAAAAAGATCTCACTGGGAAGAGCAGCTTTGTGTTTTCTCCCAGATGGATCTTTATTGCCTATGCCCCTCAAGACTACAGTACATTTTACTCTACCTCTTAAATATTTTGACCAAGGTTCCTAGCTTTCATCACAAACCAGGACCAGCACAAACTTCCATGGAAACATCCTTGCTGTTTCTACTATTGTATCAGTCCTGCATGACCAGAAAAAGCTTTGCTGGTTACTTTTTTCCCTAAGATAGGATTTTGCCTGTGTAAGCTTCCAAGTTAAGATCTTAAGTCATAATTTAAGAAGAATTATATACAAAATTATATATAAGACAATGATTAAATCAAACCCTCACTGCTGCCCACTTATTGGCTTTGTGTTGCAAAGAACTTTAGAGGAATTGAGAAACCATTTCAAAACCAGGAACAATGTGTTCCCATGTAGGATGCCCCTCTTCTGGCTCATGTCCAAGTTACCCGTCAGATCACGTCAAAATTAGAATGGCTGTGTTGTACATTGTTCAAGCTAATTCTTTTTGGATTTTATTTATTTTTAGAGAGAGGGGAAGAGAGGGAGAAAGAGGGAGAGGAGCATCGATGTGCAAGAGATCACAGATGGGTTGCCTCTCGCACACTCTCTGGGGGCCTGGACTGCAACCCAGGCATGGGACCCGACTGGGAATTGAACTGGAGACCTTTTGGTTTGCAGGCCAGGGCTCAATCCACTGAGACATGCCAGCCAGTGCTGTTCAAGCTAATTTGAACTGTAATTGCATAAACACAACAATATAGTCAAAGAACTGTGGTTTTTACAGACAAGGTATAATCATTTTCTAATTACCAATAAAAACTCTCCACAGTTTATTAGAAAATAAAATCTTAGAATATTTGCTAAATTATGGTATGTGAATTAGCCCAGTTGTCTTCTGGAAGTCCTCAGGTGGCAGAAATATAAATAATTCACTGTGAAACTGCATCTCTAATTAGTGAGACCAAAATTCATGCTCCCATGCTTTATACCTTTTCATCTTCCATACCAGTTTATTTAATCCAAGTTCCGGGGGAGAATGATATTGATTCCAGTCACTCCGAGCAATTGGTATGTTGTAACTGCCAGTGAAGGACCAACTTTTGTAAATACCTGTTATTCATAATGGTCCTTTGCTAAAAGTTCCTGAGTAGCAGGTTAAAATAGTTGCCTATACAGATGGTCCTCAGCTTAGGATGGTTGAATTGACAATTTTTTAACTTTATGGTGGTGCAAAAGCAATACACATTCAATAGAAATCACAGTTTGAATTTTGATCGTAATTCCAGGTGGTGATATGTGGTACGATACTGTCCCATGCTGCTGGGCAGTGGTAGCAAGCCACAGTTCCCAGGCACAGGCATGATCACAAGGTTAAACAACCATAGTCTACACTCACAGTGTACTGCATTGCCAGTTTTTTTGGATTGTGTTCTGAGTATGTTCGAGGCAAGCTAGGCTAAGCTATGGTGCTCAGTAGGTTAGGTGTATTGAATGCATTTTGAGTTACAATATTTTTAACTTACGAGGCACTGGATAAGCAGGCAAAACAGCCAGGTTCTAGCCTGCCTCTCATTCTCATCACTGTGGAGGAGCGTGTGTGTGTGTGTGTGTCTGTGTGTGGTACCGTCAAAGCCTGTGTTTGTCCAGCCTACTCAGCTCTATTCTTGCCTCAGTCTTTGACTCTAATGATAAAAACTGGTTTAAATACCCCAAACTGGTATTTGAATTAGTTCATTTTTAACATTTGCGTGGGTCCCTCAAGAATATGCTTTTAGTCTTTAAAAGGACCAAAATACCTTATCAGACTAAACATGTACTGATTCGTTTAAAGCTGCATTATTCACTATGATAGCCACATGTGGCTATTTAAGTTTAAATTAGTTAAAGTTAAATATAATCAAAACTTCAGTTCCTCAGGTACACTAGTTACATTTCAGGTGCTCAGATACCATATTGAACAGCATGATATAGAACATTTCCATCCTCTTAAGAAATTTCTGTAGGATAGCACTGATTTAAAATAAATTGCAGCCCTGACCAGTGTGGCTCAGTGGGTTGGGGGTTGTCCTGCAAACTGAAGGGCCACTGGTTCAATTCCCTGTCAGGGCACATGCCTGGGTTGCAGGCAAGGTCCCTGAATGGGGGCATGAGGCAGCAGATCAATGTTTCTCTCTCACACATTGATGCTTCTCTCCCTCTCTTTCTCTCTCCCTTCCTCTTTCTCTAAAAATAGTCTAAAAAACCCCCCAACAAATTACTTCAAAATACACAGAGTGGTTTCCTTACCCCTTTAATATCAGAATATTTAGACCATTGTACATTCTGCCAAGTTTGTGAAATGTTTTCATTTACTCCTTTATTCATTTAACACATATTTGTTAAGTACCTAATATGCTCCAGGCATAGGAATAAATAAGATAAAGGGCATGAATGCTATTCTTATTTGATTCAAACAGTTTAAGTATTGTGGGTATTGAAAATATCTTCTTTTTATGATAGAGCATTCTAATTAGGAAGCAAATTAATTTATGTTGAGTCCTCTAACGTGGCAAAATTGGGAAGTAACAAATGCAGTATAAAATGTGGGTGGGGAAAGTGAATATGGGAGTGTACTGATAGGTGATCTCAAGTCATGTCTGTCATTGCTTATTGCGGATTTTCTTTCATTTCCCAAAGAACTACAATTTTAGTAACATCAAAACTCAAGGAGATGATTGAAGGTTATGAGGAAGTGTACCTGAGATCAACTTTCAAAGGAGGTAAATAGGCAGATCCAGAAGATTTACAAGAAGAGTATTTGAGCAACACAGTAATTAACGGATTATAAGCAATACAAGATAACATTTGCAAAGACAGCAAATTATGGTTTATGTGGGCTTTTGAAATTAGTGATAAAACATATAATTACATACAATTACCCTTTCAAACTCTTATTCAACTTTTACATTCAATGTATTAAACTAATAATGTAAGGCTACACTTGACTGTGTTTGGATAGTTGGTTTGATCCTGCAGTGAGAAGAGATTATGGTCCTAAAATAGCCTGCAGTGTGGAGGATTTACCTAGGATTTAAGGGCGTTAGTTTGGAAAGCTAGGGTTAAACAGTAGAATTGTTACTTAGGGAAGGTTAACCTACTTCCTGCTTCTCAAGGGCATTTTGTGAGAATAAGGGTGGAATTGGACTGAGGGCTATTTGTAAGTTGGCATAAGAAGGGAACAGGATTTGATATGCCAGCCTCTTTCTCCCAGCCTCCATGTGAGATCAATATACCTTTGCTTTAAAAACCATTCCCATCTCTTCTCAAAGCCAGTTTGTCCACATTATTGATTTCCCATGTATTCTCTGGTTGGTTTCCTGAGACCCTGTCTTCTGTGAGTAGCCTTAATGTTTCTCCCTCTCTGCTAAGGTTAGCAGGGACTTCCAAGTCATTAAAGGCAATGAGCCTTCCTTAGTCTACACCCCCCTCTATCTTCAGGGAACATCTGGCTCAATTTCTTTTTCCTTAAAGCAATCCCTCCTGCTGGCTTCCAAAGCACCACACTAGTTTGACAAGATCCCATTTCATTCTAGTTCCACAGCCACCATCCCGACCGGAGCCACCAACAACTTTGGGATATTGTCTCCTCTCTGCTTCCCCCATTTATCACTCTTGTTATAATTGTAAATTTACAACATAAATTGATCATGTCATTCCCCACTTAAAACCTTTGATGGCTTGCCATTGCATTTAGAAGGAGATCTAAATCCCATGACCTGACCTACGAGCCCTGCATCATCAGTCCTCTAACTCGCCAGCCTCTGCCCACTGTCATTCATTCAGTTATTCTTGTACTTGTAAATTCTTTCACTCACTTAGCAATTATGTGTTGAGCACTGTTCTGGGATCTGAGTGAACAACACAGGCTAAAAGTGTTGCCTTCCTGGAGCTTATATTCTATCAGTAACCAAGAGTGATAGGAAGATTATAATACAATGCATTAAATGATGATAAGGGCAAAGGAGAAAAATAAGGCAAGGAAGGGTATGTGCATAGGAGGCTGAAAATATAGAGGCGTCAGGGAAGGAAGGTTTCAATGAGAAGCTGACATTTGAGTAAAGCCTTGATGGAAGAGAGGGAGAAGACTATACAGGTATCTGGGTGAAGATTCCATAGGAAAGAGCAAGAGCACTTGCAATATTCTAGAAACAATAAGGAGGTCAGTATGAGTACCTCAAAGAGCATGAATGAGGTAGTCACAGTGAGAAATGAGACAGTGGGAGGGGCCAGATCACGTAGGACCTTGTAGGTCATTGTAAGGGCTTTGATTTTATTTGCAATGAGATGAAAAGCCACGTGAAAATAATTTTTGGCATTGACTTCTTCATGTAAATTAAAGACTTTTGAAATTTAAGCATTCTTTGATTTCTGATAAGAGAATACATATTCTTTTATTCTTGTGATAATTGTTCACACTGCCAACATCCCAGGGAAGGAAAAATTATGTAAATTGGAGCCCAACTAATAAAAGACATTTGATTTATCCAAGTGATTATGCAGTGAAAATGTGACTTATCATAGGTTATGAATCATGTTAACTGATTGATGTTACAAGCCCCCTATTATTGTTAAACATATATGAAGGAAAGAATGGAGATTAAAAATGGCCTCTGTGGTATCTTCACATTTGGGTACCTCAGAGACTTAGGGTTTTGACACTATCTTTTGCTAGTCCGTTTTGGTAATATTTTTCTGCCAATGTTTGAAATACATGATGCATTTGTTATATATAACAAATATATATATTTTCTAACAAGGGACTTTATTTAATGTAAAAACTAGAAAAGTTTAACAAATTTTTCCTGATCAGAGAGGTGACTATTTTCAATACCACCCACCCTTCAGTTGGATATCTAATTTTACCATTTTTTAAAGTTTGACATGTTAATACCTGCCACTCTTTTAAGTCCTTTCAAATAAAACTTAATCTCTACTATTTTTATAATTATTTTATTCTATTGAGTGTACCATAAATTAAAAATATTTTAAAATGTTTTGTGAGAATGATGCTAACCCTCTTTTCTCTTAAAATATCATTATGCAGATTTATTCTAAGGTTCTATGTACAAGTAGTTGATGTTCTAGAAAGTGGAAAGAGGTAAAGGAGAAATCATCAAAGTAGGAATACAAAGCCCTCACTAAGAGCAAAAGGGTCTTCAGGTTGTGTATGTACAATTTTCCAATAAAACAATAGAAAAAAATTCTGACTTAAGCATTTCATTGATTAAATAGAAGCTCCAGGAAAGTTTGTAGGGAGATAAAATGATCACTAAAAGAGGGAAGGGTGTCACAAATCTTAACCACAAAACAAGGTGTTATAGAATAATAAACTAGGGCTATTACGTTCTGAAGAAGTGGTGTTCCACCTTCAATTCTATACTCTAGTGAACACAATGCCTTATAGAATTTGGACAATATTAGGACATATAATTACTTAGAAAAGTGGATGTACCCTGTGCTTATCCTCAGGAACCTGAGACTGTGATCCACCAAAAATAAAGGAGTAAACACCTGGTGCAAGTGCTATGTGAAACATCTTGCCTTTTATACAGTCAGGATTTTAAGGTATGTATTTTATTTTTATTCTTTTTATGTTAATTTTTAATACAAATTTTAAAAATTGCTATAGTTAAGAATAGTATCCTTGACTTCCTTACACTATACGGGAATAGGTGAGACAGACTGGTCAGCAGGGAAATTCACACAAGCTCAGAAGGTGTTCCAACTGTTGACAGCGGTGACTCCCCAAACATGTCAGTCCATGAGGAAAGTGCAACAAGTTACACTAACAGCAGAGGAGCTCCTGTGGGAACTTCCCACGTGAAATGCCCAGTGAAAGTGAAATGAGACCAACTCTATTCAAAACAAGTATGAGAAGAAAACAGAAACTGAGAATCAACACGTTTCAGTTGATAGTTTCCCAGCAAAAACCACCCCTGATGCAGAATAAAGCTGTGCCATAAATCCCTCCTGAATATGAATAATTTAAAAAGATAACACTTAAAATCAGATATTCAAAAACTAAGGACAAAAATAGACCAACCCTGCTCCCCCAGCCCACAGGAAGTGTCACTAGAGTTAGCTGAATTCAGGAAACAGATTGAAGTAAAAGGTTGGACTTTGTCAGAATGGCTAATTAAAATGGTCCCAAGGGAGAATATATTTGAATAAAAATTTAATAAAGGCATTAAAGAAAGTCAGAAAAACAAGCAAGGTAATACAAATTAAAGGAAGAAGTAAACTGGGTCCAAGAAAAGAGTAGTTGAAAGAAATTTCTTATGTATTTTCTCTCTTTGTTTATTATCTATTTCTGTATGAACCAATCACCTATTTACCTATCATTTTTCTGCCCACATAACAATACCTTATAGCCATTATATTTTTGAATCATTTAAAAGTAGATTGCATGTACCAGGCCATTTATAGCTCTTAGCACTTCTGTATGTGTTTGCCCCAGTTTAGGCTCAGATGCTGTATTTGATTGTCAGGTCTCTTCAGTGTCCTTTAATCAACCTTCCTTGGTCTTACATGAAAAAATACAGGCCAGATATTTTGCAGAATATCCCCCAGTTTGGGTTTCTTTAGTTTTTCCTTGTGAATGAATTGGTGTTATGTATTCGGGGTCTGAATATTACATGTGATTTTGCCCTCAAACAATTATGTCTGGGAGCATGTATGCCTCTTTTTGTTGATGTTTTGCTTTTTTTGTTGAACAATTTGAGTATGTTAAGTTGTTATCTATTTCCTTCATTATGTTTATTTTATTTTGTAATTAGCTAAAAGGTATGGGAAGATACTTGAAGGATATACAAATATTCTTCTTTTCTTCAAACCTTTTCTGCCATTTAAGTTTAGCATCCAGTCATGATTCTTGCTTGGTATGCAGGATGCCCAGCTCATCTGCCAGCTCTCCCATACTTTTCCAGGGGGGCTTGCTTCTTCAAGAGAGGAATGGCATTAGAAACTAAGACCTGGGGTGTCATTGGCCATGGTACCATTAGCAGAAACTTCTGAAAATCCTATTCTTCTTTTACTTTTAATTATAGTCCAGTTAGTGCAGTTCTTCAAATTTCCTTGTGAAATTTTTATTTTTCACTTCTTCTGTAGTGAGAAACGTGAATCACGGTAATATCTATGTATTTACTCATTTGTGTAGTCCTACGACACACACAACATTGTCTTAACTTATTAACAGTGTCAAAAAGAGTTTTCCAGAGTGGTGGTGACAATTAACACTTCCTCCAGCAGTGTGTGGTATTTCCAATTGTCTACATCCTCGCTGACACTTTAGGAATGTCAATATTTTTTTATATTGAGTATTTTTCAATGTTCCAGTCTGTGTACAGTGATACATCATTGTGGTTTTAATTTTCATATGTGTGTTCTTGATGGCTGATGAGGTTTAACCTGTTCATATGTTTATTTGCCATTTTATATCCTTATTATTGGTAAAATGTATGTTTACTTTTTTATTGCATTGTCTTGTCTTTTTATATAGCTGGTATACACACACTCATATATAAACATTCTAGATAAGAGTCATTTGTGGCATTTATTATATTTTGGGGAATATCTTCTCTCATTCCCTTTGTTGCCTCAAGCTCATTAATATTTTCTCCTATATTGTGTTGTAAAAGTTTTATTATTTTATCTTTACTACTTAGGTCTTTAAAACATCTAGAATGCTCATTTGTAACAGTATGGATGGACCTAGAGGGTACTATGCTAATTGAATAAGTCAGACAGAAAGACAAATATCATATATTTTCATTTACATAAAGAACAAAATAAATGAATGAACACAATAGAGACAGACTCATAGAAACAGAGGACAGACTGATGGTTGCCAGAGGGGAGGGGGTTGGGGGGATGGGTGAAAAAGGTGAAGGGATTAAGAAGTACAGATTGGGCTCTCCGCTCCTCCTCTTTGACAGATGGCCACATCTTCCTGCGTAGTGCCAGCAGCAACCCTGACACACCATGGTGAAGATCGGAATGAACAAATTTGGCCATTGGGTGCTTGGTCACCATGGCTGCTTTTAACTATGGCGAAGTGGATATTGTTGCCATCAATGACCATTTTATTGACCTTAACTGCATGGTCTACAAGTTCCAGTCTGATTCTACTCAAGGCAAGTTCAAAGGCACAGTTCAGGTTGAGAATGGGAAGCTTGTCATCAATGGGGAGTCCATCTCTATCTTCTAGGAGTGAGATCCCACCGACATTAAATGGGGCGATACTGGTGCTGAATATGTGTGAAGTCCACTGGTGTCTTCACTACTATGGAGAAGGCTGGGGCTCACTTGAAGGGTGGAGCCAAGAGGGTCATCATCTCTTCCCCTTTTGCAGATACCCCACATTTGTGATGGGTGTGAAGCATGACAATTATGACAACTCCCTCAAGTTTGTCAGTAATGCCTCCTGCACCATCAACTGCTTGACCTCTCTGGCCAAGGTCATTCATGACAACTTTGGCATTGTGGAGGGACTTATGACCACACTCTGCCATCACTGCCACCCAGAAGACCATGCATGGCCCCTCTGAGAAGCCACAGTGTGATGGCTGAGGGACTGCCCAGAACATCATTCCTGCTTCTACTGGTGCTGCCAAGGCTGTGGGCAAGTTCATCCCTGAGCTGAATGGCAAGCTTACTGGCATGGCCTTCTGTGTCCCCACCCCAATGTGTCAGCTGTGGATCTGACCTGCCACCTGGAGAAAGCTGCCAAATATGATGACACCAAGAAGGTAGTGAAGCAGGTATCAGAGGGCCCCCTCAAGGGCACCCTGGGCTATAGTGAGGACCAAGTTGTTTCCTATGACTTTGACAGTGACACTCATTCCTCCCCCTTTGATGCTGGGGCAGTCATTGCCCTCAATGACCACTCTGTCAAGCTTATTTCCTGGTATGACAATGAATTTGGATTACATGTGGTGGTGGATGTTGTGGTCCACATGGCCTCCAAGGAGTAAGAGAGCCTGGGCCACCAACCCCAGTGAGAAGAAGAGAGGCCCTCAGTTGCTGGGGAGTCCTTCAATCAATCCCCCAACACATTGAGAATCTTCTGACCTCCAGTTTCCATCCCAGATGCCCTGAAGAAGGGGAGGGGCTTGGGGAGTCCTGCCTTGTCATGCACCATCAATGAAGTTCACTGTACTCAAAAAAAAGGAAAAGGGGCACAAATTGATAGCTACAAAATAGTTGCAGGGATGTAAAGTACAGCATAAGAAATATAGTCAATGATAATGTAATAACTATGTATAGTGCCAGGTGGGTATTGGATATATCATGGGGAACACTTTGTGAAGTATATTATTGTTTAACCAACACCTGAAACCAATACAAAATAATATTAAATGTATGCTGTAATTCAAAAATTAAAAACATACTTCTAGAATACTTTTGTGTTTTCTATGAGGAAGTGTTGAGAATAATTTTTCCATGTTGGAATCCAAGTGATAGAGCATCTTTTATTGAAAGGACCATTCTGTCCTGTATCACTGAATGTCACGTTTGTTAAAATCTCCATGTCCATATTTGTGTAGCTGTGCTTTTGAACTCCATTGTAGTTAATTGGAATATTTTTCTCTTCTTGTGTCTTAATTACTGTCTTAATTATAATGTCTTAATACCTGGTAATGTGAATCCTTCAATTTTGTTTATTTTCAAAATTGTCTTAGATATTTGTGCATATATTAATTTAGAAGGAATTACTATGTCTGTAATATTTTATCTTGACATTGCTAGATATTGTCCACTGTTTATTTAGATATTTTATTTTTTCTCTCAAAAATGTCTTTAATTTTCTGTGAAGTAGTGCACATATCCTGTTAGGGTAATCTCTAAGTATTATTGATGCTTTTATAACTATCATTTAAAAAACTAACTTTCTACTTCTTTCTGGTAGATAACATAAAAACTTTTTCATCCTGACTTTATTGAGCAATTTTGCTTGGCTTATTTTAATAGTTTTCCTGTGGAATATTTGTGGGTATGCCACATAGACAACTGTACTGTCTGTGACTAATCCCAGGTATGTTATTAGTAAATATACCTTGTGCTTTGGTAGTTCAAAGCCAAGGATCTAAATTACCATGTTGAATAGAAGTGATGCCGGAGGGTACTTTGTCGTGTTTCTGATCTTAGTAGGTAAGGCTTCAATAATTTACCTTTAAGTATGATGATTGCTGCAGGTATTTTGTAGACTCTCGAGTTCAAACTGATGTCACATTTTTCTATTTCTAGTTGGATAAAGATTTTATAATGATTTTTTTCAAGTGCTTTTTTGACACCTGTTGAGAAGACCTTTTTTTTTCTTTCTAGTACAGTGAATTTTTTTGTTTTTCTTTTTCTTTCTTTTCCTGTTTGGTTTTTCTAATGTGGGAACAACCTTGCATTCCTGGAATAAATTAAAATGATTGTGATATGTTGCTTTTTACATATTTATGTATTCTATTAAAATCAATTTTATAACTATATTCATGATAGATATTAGTCTGTAATTTACTTTTTTGCAGTGTTCTTTTCATATTTGAATAAAAAAATTTGGGCTGGCCTCATTAAATAAGAAGGGAAAGGGGCCCAGAATGTTGAGTTTACTTGTTTGGGTTTCATGTTTCTCTAGCAACTTGGTTCCTTGTGTTCTGGCTGCCTGGTAGCTCTCTGATGTCTTCAACCTGACACTTTCTGTATTTTATTCATCTTTTAAAGATTTTCTTGGTGAGAGGCTCATTTTGCTCCAGGCTGACCCATCTTAGTTGGAGGTGGAAGCCTCTCCCTCATTTTTAACCCCATTTCTAACTCTTGTTATTTTTCACAAAGGGCTGATAGACCAAGAATTTTTTGGCCTGTGTGTTACAGGTATTCATTAGAGAGTTTTAGACTGCTGTCTGTGCTCACCTGCTCATGGCTGAGTGGTTTAGGAATGAAGAAGCGTACTCACTGAGACAAATGCTTCTGTCAACTTGACAATGCTCTTTCAGACTGGGTGCCTATCAAAGCAAGTTCTGCATGGATCATTACCCATTGGCTGCCCTGTCCTCATCTTTTAAGATTTGTTTTAGATGATGCTAGTCTGCAGAGGTTTCTGTTTTCTGGTACATTGAAGCTTTAGTTGTTTTAGAAAAGTTAAGAACCATGTTCTTCTTGGTTTCACTGATAAATAATGGTTATTTTAATGCTGATAGACTCTCTCATATACATGCCCCGGAAGGATTTCATTAGGTAAAATCTGGATGGATGTTAAGTCAAGCAGCAAGAGACACACATGCACAATAATTCTGAAATGTGAATCAAATTTTAAAAAAGTTAAGCTTTTCTCACAGTTTATACCCAATATTATTCTGGCGGCGGTATTGTGTTTTCATAGGTTTTCTTTGTGTTCTTCCTTACAGTCCCATGAACTTCTGTCTATGATAATGTGACTAACTGGACTGTATTAATTTGTGGAAGTGTTTTTCTCAATGTGTGAATTTAAACCTGTTTAGATTATAAGACTTCTCTTATTTACTTGAATACCTCAATTACAAGCCAAATCTAAATTTTTGCATAGTATTTGGTGCATATTTTA
This sequence comes from Tonatia bakeri, assembly GCA_004024845.1. Lineage (NCBI taxonomy): Eukaryota > Metazoa > Chordata > Mammalia > Chiroptera > Phyllostomidae > Tonatia > Tonatia bakeri. The sequence goes on from PVIA01013669.1 coordinate 27,380, forward strand.
TGCAGATTAACTGCATCACTTATGTCAAAAGTTACATTCCAAACTTAAGATTCCTATTTTCCTGAGTGGATATCTGCACTGGCCCTCTGTCCAAGTCCAGAGACCAGTATTCCTTAGGAAGAAGTTCAATGGCATAGAAGAAAGGACCTTAGGAATCAGGATATTTATGTCCTGGTCTTGGCCTGCCCTGGGAAAATGGCATCAGTATTGTGACTCTGTTACTTAATCTGTAAAATGAGGCAACTGGACTACAATTGTTTCTCAAGGTGTGTCTTTTTTTAAAAAAATTTCAGCCACAGTTTATATTCAATACTATTATGCACCTGTTTTGAATGTACAGCAAAGTGGCCAGAAAACCATGTACTCTACACAGTGGTCCCCCCCACTGCCCCAAGCACCCAGCTGGCCCCATATCCAGTTATCTTGACATTATTGACTACATTCCTCATGCTGTAATTCACATCTCTGTGGCTATTTTGCAAATGTAAGGTGTTTAAAAACCATCTTTGCCACCATACTTCTGGGGTCAAGAAAGTTATAAAAGGCTGCAAAGTCCCTTGGTGTGTTTAAACTACAACTATTTCACAATTGTGAGGCTCTGAGAAGTCTGTTGGGGCCAAATGACAACAATAGCAATAATAATAACAAACAACAGACAATGCAGTTTGCATCCCCCAAACTTTTGGACTACAAACCCTGCTCCAACAAATGTATTTACATTACCTGGACCACCTGAAGGATACTCGATTCATGAGTGTAATGTCTTCTCCAGCTCTAACAAGCCATGTTTATATCCCTAGAAAGACCTGGATTTAATGGAATGCAACAATGGCGCATATTTCAGGAGGCCGACCTCCTTTGGATGAGACTGTACAAACAGTGGGAAACCCTGGAATGTTCAGAGTGCACAGTGAGAATAGGGAGGCTAATGAGCCTCCTCTTGTTTTATTTATAAACCCTATCAAGAGCATCTTCTTTGGCTATCAGGAAGGCTGCATTGATTTATGTATAATCTGCCCTTTCCAACTTTATTTTGATTCCTTGATTTGATGAAGGTGTTGTCAAGTTTTGTGATATATTGTATTGTCACTCTGTTAAGTTTTTTTAGGGTGCAGTGACTCCATTTTTCATTTCTTAACTCTTCTCCTTTGAGCTTTCTCTAAATGCCTTGCTGGGGCTTCAGAAATTAAAATGTCACTTTTGTTCCTATTATTCTGATTCTAGTTTGGTGTACTTTCTCAATTTACATTTATGTAACACAAGAGTTAAAAAAAATGAAATCCCAATTTATTTTGTAGTTGAAGTCTGCTCAAATGGATTTTGGCAGTAAGGCACCAGCTTTTATTTATTTTTTAAAATATACAATCTTTATTATATTTTTTCCCATTACCATTTAGTCCCCTTATTCCCTCCTCCCCCCAGCAATCACTATCCTGTTGCCCATGTCCATGAGTCCATTTTCTTTTTTGCTCAATTCCTTCACTCCTTAACCTCCCCCAGCCACTAGCTGTCTTCTGTTCTCCATCTATGAGTCTGTCTCTGTTTTGTAAAGCATCAGCTTTTAAAGTCACTGACGTGGCTTCTAAGAAATGGGGCTGCTGTCATTGGTGTCTTTGCCCCCAGATACCCAGTCTGCTCTGAACATGGTAGAGAGACGAGAGGAGGCATGAATGTCTAGATACAGTGTTAGGAGCTGAATTATGTACCCCCAAATTCATGTATGGAATTGAAGTCTTAGCCCCCAGGACCTCAGAATATGAGTGTATTTGAAGATAATGGTCTTTAAAGGCATCATTAAGCCAAATGAGGTCGTTAGAGTGGGTCCTAATCTGAGATAAATAACTGGTGTCCTTATAAGAAGAGGGAAATAGGAGACAGGCACGCACAGAGGGAAGACCCTTTGAAGAAACAGGAGAAGAAACAGAAGCCAAGGAGAGAGGCCCTAGAAGAAACCAATCTGCCAATACCTAGATCTTGGACCTCCAGTCTCCAGACTTGTGGGAAAATAAATTTCTGTGTTTTAGGCCACCCTGTCTATGGTATTTATTATGGTAGTCCAAGAAAATGAAAACATAGAGGTATCCCCAGAGGCAGAGTCCCACCAACTTCCCACTCAGGTGAGACATTGCCCTGTAACTGTGATCCTTTTTGCCAGGGAAACATTCAACTGGCTTCTCAACTCTTATGTTGATATGATGTTGGCAGCATCTTCAGTATGATTTCTAGAAGAATGATAAGTGAATAAGCATCTTTATAAAGAAATAGCATCCAGCCCTGGCTGGTGTGGCTCAGTGGTAGAGTGCCGGCCTGTGAATCAAAGGGTTACTGGTTCAATGCCCAGTCAGGGCACTTGCCTGGGTTGTGGGCCAGGTCCCCAGTAGGGGGCATGCAAAAGGCAACCACACATTGATGTTTCTCTCCTTCTCTTTCTCCCTCCCCTCCCCTTTCTAAAAAATAAAATCTTTAAAGAAAAAAGAAATGGCATCCAAATAAACTGGTTTTTATTTTCACAGAAGCCATCCATGTCCATGGGAACAATTCTCATCACCTTTCTGACAAAGGAATAGCACAGAGACAAAATTGAAAAAATACTTCACTGTGTGAAGTAGCTTCAATTCAGCCACAGAGCTAAACTCTCGCCTCAGCACTAAAATGAAACTGACTGTGAATGATTACAAAGGAAAATCTGTCATTGCTGCCACGAAAGACAAGAACAGGCTCACCTGAAACCTATATAATTTTATTAACCAATGTTACCCCAATAAATTCAGTAATAATTAAAAAGTTTTAATAAACCACAAAGCATAAGACTGAAAATGTAAAAAACAAGCCAGGTATTTCTTAGTATTACTGTGTTCTAGCAAGTGGCTTATATACTTGGGCTCTTGAATGTTTTTCTGTGCCTTGTTAAATTTATTGCTTTTCTGGACTCTACAGGAGGTAAAATTACTTTGAAAAGATAAACTCTGGGTTATTCAATGACAAACTCCTGTTCATACTTTTGCCTTTTCTTCTAGACCCATTGAATTTGCTCAGCAGATTAAAAAAATTACTATTCTTTTTCCTTTTGACTAAACATACTTAGTCTCTTATTTAAATTAACTTCACTCACATCTTTGTTTCAAAATTTAATTTGAACTTATTTTAAACCTTTAATTAAACACAGAAATCTTTGTTTTCTTTGATTGAATGTCGCAAAGTATTTGTCTTCGCATATAGGAATTATGTACATAAATGTAGTTTTATCTAGAGCTTAGTCATTAGCTCCATCCTTATTTTTATTTCTATATCTATTCATGCAGGAGCAAAGAAAATGCAAAATATAATGCGATATCCAAACTACACAGGAAAACAAAAATGCATATTTACAAGTGATAGTATCTTACAGAACTGCTAGAGTTGGGCAAAAATTCTGCCTCTGAACCTTCTAGCAAACCCAGTAAGAAAGCTCATTTGTTGCAAAGAGAATATTGTAAGTCAAAAAAAATACAAAAACAAGCAAAAAAACATATTAACTGTATAATTTTGGGTGAATTAGGAAATTACTTTATGCCTCAGTTTCTT
>PVIA01013670.1:0-30929 GCA_004024845.1 Tonatia bakeri
GGGACTCTCTGAGCTTCCTGGACTTCCTGAAAGTCTATTGCCCTTGCCAGATTGGGGAAGTTTTCCTTTAATATCCATTTAAATAAGTTCTCAATTTGTTGCTCTTCCTCTTCCCCTTCTGGTACCCCTATAATTCGCATGTTGGAACGTTTAAAGGTGTCCTGGAGGTCCCTAAGCCTCTCCTCATTTTTTTGAATTCCTGTTTCTTCATCCTTCTCTGTTTGGTAGTTCCTTTCTTTCTTCTGGTCCACTCCATTGATTTGAGTCCCAGTTTTCTTCCCCTCACTATTGTTTCCCTGTGCATTTTCCTTCATTTCTCTTATCATAGCCTGCATTTGTTCATCTAATTTATGTCCAAAGTCAACCAATTCTGTGAGCTTCCTGATCACCAGTACTTTGAACTGTGCATCTGATAGTTTGGCTATCTCTTGGTCACTTAAAAACATTGGTTCTGGGGCTTTCAAATCTGTTTGAGCCATCTTTTTTATTTTCCTTTGGTTTGGTTGCGGCTGTTTTGTAAGGGTGGTGGAGCCTTACGCGTTCACTAGGGCGGGGCACCCCAGTCGCTGGGTTGTGACCTTTATGTGGGGGCGGGGTCTGAGAGGGAACCATGGCACCTGCTCTGCTCTCTCTAGGAGAGAGGCAGTGGAGGGGATGGAATTCCGTCCCCTCCACTGCCTCCCACAAGCAAATTGGGCCCTTCCTGTGCTGGCTCCCGGGTGGTGGGCTTGTGCACTTTCTAGGACTCTGTGGGCTTCCCCAAGAAGTCTCCTGTGAGGCTGAGAGAGTCTCCCAGCCTCAGCTCCCAGACGGGGCTCTTAAGCTTTGAAACTCGGCGGCGCTGCTCGTTTTCACTTAGTTTGTGTGCAAACATGTGGCTGCAGACAGCCAGCTGACTTGCGCCCCTCACTGGGTCTGCTAGCCGCCTCCTGCGCCCAGGGTCCACCACCAGTCCGTCAGCTGCTGTCTGCGCCCTGCGCACCCGCACCTGCCAGCCAGCGTTTCTTCCCGCTGGGACCCCTCGACCCCACTCCGCAGGCCTCCAACTCCGCCGCTCCTTACCGGCCTGGATGTACTGGAGCTCAACTTCTGTTCAATTAATTTCTCTCTGTTCTGGTTGTTTATTGTTTCTCAATTTTTTTTGTCTTTAGTTTTGGTTGCGCGAGGAAGCACCATGCGACTGCCTATGCCTCCATCTTGGCTGGAACTCCCATTAAATCTATTTTTAAAAGATTTTATTTATTTACTTTTAGAGAGGGGAAGGGAGCTAAAAAAGAGAGGGAGAGAAACATTAATGTGTGAGAGACACATCTATTGACTGCCTCTCACATGTCCCCAACTGGTGTCTTGGCCAGCAACCCTGACATGTCCTCTGATGGGGAATCATAGCCACAAACTTTTGGTTCGCAGGTTGGTGCTCAATCCACTGAGTCACAACATCCAGTGTGCCATTAAATCTATTTTTATTTTGAAGCAAAGATCATTGGGTTACAGATTCTTTTCAAGTTTATTTTCTACTCCCATTCAACAAAATTCAATGGAAGAAAAATATTACTGAGCTTAGTTTCTATTTAATGGCAGCATTATTTTCTCTCTATCTTTGTAACTAACCAACCTAATCAGTTGGAGCCATATGTTTCTGTCTATAAAAAAATAAGATGATTAATGCTAAAGCATAATGGGATGCTCAAATGGAAAAATACAAATAAGAGTGAAAAGTTTAATATACAATATGCTACATAAAAGCAAATAACTTTTTTTAAGTGTATAATTCAATGTGTTTTAACATATTCATGGAGTGGTACAGCTATCACCATGGTCTGAGTTCAGAATATTTTGTCATTTGAAAGGGAATTTCTGTATCTTTATAGCAATTGTACACATTAGTAGTTGATCCTTCTTTATGACCCCTGTCCTACTGTAGGCAATTATGAATTTACTTTTTGTCTTCATGGACGTGCTTAATCTAAGCATTTCAAATAAATGAAATCATACATTATAGGGTCTTTGTTTCTGGCTTCTTTCTCTTAGCATAATCTTCTCAAAGTTCATTCATGTTATAGTGGGACTTAATATTACTTTCCTTTTAAATTACTAAATAATATTTCATTGTATTGATATATCAAATTTTGTTTATCCATTATCAGTTGGTGAGAATGGGGTTATTTCTGCTTTGGGGATATGATGAATAATGTAGTTATAAATATTCATGTACACATTTTTCTGTGGATATATTTTAATTTCTCTTGGATATACAGCTAGGAATTACTGGGGCACATGGTAATTAATTCTATCATTATCATTGGGAAGAGATACCAAACTGTTTCCAGAGTGGCTGTATTATCTTAGGGTCCCACCAGCAACATGTGAGGGTCCTATTTCTCCACATCTCATCATTGCTTGCCATTGTCTGTTTTATTTATTGAAATCATCCTGCTGGGTGTGAAATGCTATCTTGTTGTGATTTGGTTTTGCATTTCTCTAATGTTTAGTAATGTTCAGCATCTTTTATACACTTATTGCTTATTTGTTTATCTTCCTTTGAGAAAGATCTGTTCATTACTTTGTTCTTTGAAAAAAATAGTTTAAATTTTAGATTCACAAAAAAACTGAGGAAGTACAACACAGAGAGTTCTCATGCACTCCCTTCCTCCCCCCACCACACACAGAGAATTTCCTTATATAATAATATATTGCATTAGTGTGGTATATTTGATAAAATTCATGAGCTAGTATTTGATATATTATTATTAACTAAAGTTCAGATTTTACATTAGGGTCAAAGTTTCTGTTGTGCATTCTGTATATTTTTATAAGAGACAACTGTACTTGAACAACAATAAAAAAAGAAAGAAAAAAATGTGTATTGACATCCATCCTTAAAGGAAATAACCTAAAATACCCTGGGCTCTACCTATTTACCTTTTCTTATCAATATCTGATTCTTTGGCAATCACTGATATTTTTACTATATCCATAATCCTGCTTTTCCTACAATGTCATATAGTTGGACATATGTATGGCATACAGTATGTAGCTTTTCTGGTGAGTTTTTTTTAATTTAACAATATGAATTCCATATTTCTCTGTCTTCTCATGACGTGATAGCGCATTTATTTTAATCACTGAGTAATGTTCTGTTATGTGAATACTGCATAGTTTGGTTGTACATTCACACCATGAAGTATACCTCTGTTGCTTTCAAGTTTTGGCATTTATGAATAAAACTATGACGAACATTCATGTGAGGGTTTTTTTTGTCAGATACATTTTTCAGCTCATTTGGGTAAATACCAACATGCATAATTGTTGGATTGTATGGTAGAAATATGCTTAGTTTTGTAATGAAAAATGCTAAGTTATCTTCCAAAGTGTCTGTGGCATCTTGCATTTCTGAAAGCAATGAATTACTGTTGTTTCACAACCTGCCAAGCATTTGGTACTGTCAATGTTTTGAATTTTAGCCATTCTTCCTTTTTTTATGTTTTTTTATTGTGGTTCAATTACAGTTGTTCCCATTTTACCTCCATTACTCTACCCCACCCTACACACCCTCACCTCTCACATTCAATCCTTCCCCAGCCACCTTGTCTTTGTCCATGTGTCCTTTATACATGGTCCTTGATGACCATTCACCTTCTTTTCCCTGTTATCCCCCTTCCCTTGTCTCTTTGGTTACTGTCAGTTTGGCCTTATTTTCCATGTCTCTGGTTGTATTTTTCTCACTTGTTAGTTTTGTTGATTATGTTCCAGTTATAGAAGAGATCATACAGTATTTGTCTTCCATTGCCTTATTTCACTTAGCATAATGGTCTCCAATTCCATCCATGCTGTCCCAAAGGGTGGGAGCTCCTTCTTTCTTTCTGCTGCATAGTATTCCATTGTGTAAATGTACTACAATATATTGATCCACTCATTTACTGATGGGCACTTAGTTTGCTTCCAGCACTTGGCTATTGTAAATTGCACTGATATAAACATAGATATGCATAGATTTTTTTGAACTGTTGTTTCAGGATTCTTAAGGTATAATCCCAGCAGTGGAATTGCCAAATCAAATTGGAGCTCCATTTTTAGTGTTTTGAGGAAATCGCATACTGTTTTCCACAGTGGCTGCGCCAGTCTGCACTTCCACCAACAGTGAACTAGAGCTCCCTTTTCTCCACAACCTCCCCACATTTTGTTATTTGTTGATTTGTTTATGATGGCCATTCTGACCAGTGTGAAGTGTTATTTTATTGTGGTTTGAAAATGCATCTCTCTGATGACTAGTTATGCTTGTTATCCTTTCACATATCTCTGGGACCTCTGTATGTCCTCCTTGGAGAAATGTTTGTTCAGGTACTTTGCTCAGTTTTAAATTGTTTTTTTTTGTCTTCCTGATGTGGAGTCATGTGAGTTCTTTATATATTTTGGAGATCATAACCTTGACCAAAGTATCATTTGCAAATATATTTGCCCATACAGTTGGTTCTCTTTAGTTTTGCTGATAGACATGCAAAAGCTTTTTAATTTGGTAAAGTCTCATTTGTTTATTCTTTCCTTTATGTCCCCTGCTGTATGGGACATAATGGTGAAAATATTGCTGCATGGAATAACTGAAATTTTCTTGCCCATGTTCTCCTCTAGGACTTTTATGGTGTTTATTGGTGTTGTGACTTATTTAAGTTTTTTATATGTTTATTTTTGTGTATGGTGTAATTTGATGGCATTACATGATCATATCAATAGGTGTAGAAAAGCATTTGGTAAGGTACAGCACCCATTTATGATAAAAACACTCAGCAAAGTGGAAGTAGAGGGAGCATACCTCAACATAATAAAGGTCATGTATGAGAAACCTATAGCCAACATCATACTCAATGGGCAACAACTAAAAGCTTTCCCACTAAGACCAGGAACAAGACAAGGATGTTTACTTTCACCACTTCTATTATTATTGGTAGTTCTAACAACAGTGATCAGACAAGAAGAAATAAAAGGCATACAAATTGGAAAGGAGGAAGTAAAACTGTCATTGTTGCAGATGACATGATAGTGTACATAGAAAACCTTCTAGAGTCCACTTAAAAACTACTCGATGTAATAAATGAATTTGGCAATACAGAGGGGATACCAAGTCAATAATCAGAAATCAAAGGTATTTTTGTAAACCAACAATGAAATATCAGAAAGAGAAATCAGGAAAAAATCCCATTTGCTATCACAACCAGAAAAATAAAGTACCTAGGAATAAACCTAACCAAGGAGATAAAAGAACTGTACTCAGAAAACTATTCAACACTGAAGGAAGAAATTAAGGAAGACACAAATAAGTGGCAGCATATACTGTGTTCTTGGAATGGAAGATATAATATTATCAGAATGTCCATAGATTTAACACAATCCCTATTAAAATACCAATGATGTATTTCACAGATTAGAAAAATATTTCAAAAATTGATATGGAATCAGAAATGACCCTGAATAGCCTCAGCAATTTTGAGGAGAAAGAACAAAGAAGGAGGGATCACAATTACTGTTATCAAACTGTATTACAAGGCCACTGTATTCAAAACAGTCTGGTGCTGGCATTAGAACAGACACATCAGTGAAACAGAATAGAGAGCCTAGAAATGCACCCATATGTCTATGGTCAATTAATATTCAACAAAAAAGGGTAGACCATAAAATAGAGTAAAAATAGCCTCTTCAGCAAATGGTGTTAGGAGATCTGGACAGTTTCATGCAAAAAAATGAAACTTGAATTTTAGCCATTCTAATGTGACTATCATGATATCTCCATTTTGCTTTATTTTACAATTTCCTAAATATGATGTTGAATATCTTCTCACCTGCTTATTTTTCATCTTTATATGTTATTTGATGAGTGTATGTTCAGATCTTTCACCCATTTAAAAAAATAATATGTTTCTTTTTTGATGGGTTGTAAGAATTCTTTGTATACTTTGAATATTGGTCATTTATCAAATACTTGTTTTGCAAAATTTTTCTACAAGTCTATAGATTGTCTTTTGTGGAGGTTTTTAATTCCATTAAAATGAAGTTCATTAATTTTTCTTTCAAGAACTGGGCTTTTGATGTTGTACCTAAAAAGTCATCACCAAACCCTGTGCCATCTTCTGTAAGTTTTATTATTTTGTGTTTTCCATTTATGTCTATGATCTCATTTGGAGTTAATTTTTGTGAATGGTGCAAATTTTGTGTCTAGATTTACTTTTCCTTATATAGATTTTTCAGTGTCATTTGTTGAAAAAGCTAACTGTCTTCATTGTATTGCCTTTGATATTTTGTCAGAGATTAGTGATTATATTTATGCGAGTCAATTTCTGGGCTTTCTATTCTATTCCATTGATCTATTTGTCTATTCTCTCACCAATCCTACACTCTCTTGATTACTGTAGATTTATAGTAGTATATCTTCCAGTAAGTCATCCCTTTGACTTTATTCTCCCCTTCATTGTTGTGTTCACTACCCTTCATCTTTTGTCTCTCCATACAACATTAGAATTAGCATGTCAATATCCTCAAAATAACTTACAATGTTTTTCATGATGATTGTGTTGAATCTGTGGATCAAGTTAGTCATAACTGACATCTTAACAGCATGAGTCTTCCTATTCAAGAACATGAAGTGTTTCTTCACTTACTTAGATCTTTGATTTCTTTCATTAGTGTTTTGTAGTCTTCCTCATGTTGATCTTACACATAGATTTTATATTTATAATTATGTATTTAATATTTTATATACAAAAGCAATTGACTTTTGGATATGAATCTTTTACCCTGCCACTTGTTGTAATCACCTATTAGTTTCAGGAAGTTTTTCCTTGACTGTCTAGAATTTTCTTCATAGACATAGAGAACCATATCATCTTTAAAAAGGACAGTTTTATTTATTATACCTTTGGTAGTTTTAAAATTGGTTTATCAACAAAACAAGGAAACAAGCAAAATATATTCAAAGACACTGAAATACAGGACAGGTTGAAAGTGACCAGAGAAGAGAGAAGAGGGAATTTCAGGGGAAAAGGGGAAGGGTATACAGGAACAAAGTTAAAGGACACATGGATAAAAAGTAGGAGGAGGGTGGTAATGGGAGGGAAGTGGGGAGGGATGGGTGGGTGGGCTGGAATGGGAGTAAAAGGGAGAAAACTGTACTTGAACAATGATTAAAATAAAAAAAGAAAAAAATTGATTTATGAATCATTTGTTAATGAGTTGTAAGAATCCTTTATATATTCTGGATACAAGTGCTTTATGAGATACATAATTTACACATATTTCTCCCACTTTTTGGGTCATCTTTTACACATAATGTTTTTCCAGTTTTTGTAGCACAAAAGTATTTTAAATTTTAATGAAGTACAATTAGCTTTTTTTTCCTTTTATTTTGGGCTTTTAGTGGTATAACTAGAAACCATTTTCTAATTCAAGATCACAGAGTTCTTATGTTTTCTTTTATAAATTTCCTAGTTGAGCTTTTTCATTTAGAACTATAATCCAGAAGAAAAGGTACAACTTCATTATTTTGTAGGTAAAGATCTAGTTGTCCCAGGACCACTTATTGAAAACACTAATCTTTTTCCATTGAATTGTTTTGGCATCCTGTTGAAAATCAGATAGTCGAAAGTGAAAAAGATTGCTTCTGGACTTTCAAATATATTCTACTAAATTATATGTCTGCCAGTATGCCAGTACCATCCATACCTCTTGAATATTGTAGTTTTATAGAAAGTTTTAGAATCAGAAAAAGTTGGAATCCTCCAAATTTGTTCTTTTTTAAGATTATTTAGGCTAGTCTAGTCTTGTAGCATTTTCACATTAATTTAATAATAGCTTATCAAAATTTGCAAAAAATGTAGGGGGGATTTTGAAATTAAATTTTGAAATGTAGGGGGGATGTTGAATTAATAGATAAATCTGAGCAAGTATTTTTATTTTAATATTATTAGATTTTCTAATTCATTAATATTTCATTATTAATATCTTATTCATTTCAATGTTTTATAGTTGTCAATGTACAATTTTTGCACTTTTGTTAAATTTATTTCAAGTATTTTACTATTAAGGTACATAAAGCCATGCAAAAATAAAGATATGACAGAGAAGAAGTTTCTTCCAGAATAAAATGAAAATGGAATACTCACCCCTTCCTCTGTCATCAAGTATAAAAAGAAGATGGATGGAGGGAGAATAAGGATTTAAAATGTCTTTCTCCTTGATTCTTTTTCATCTATCAAGAAGCTTCAAGAAGATTATTTTCTGTGTTTGTCAGCTGTTGCCTCAATTGAAACTTGTAGTTTGCTCAAGACAAAGTTTGGTTATAAAAAATATAAAAATCATATTATTTTTCATATTTAAGTAATGCTATAGGTCATTTTGGAGCTATGCTAAACTGTCCTTGGATGTCTGCACCTGTCAAAATCTTATCCAACTGCAGTAAGATAATTGATGGCCCTCAAATGGATACGTCCAAGTCTTCCCTTCCAACCTGTGAATGTGACATTATTTGGAAAAAGTCTCTGAAGATGTAATTAAGAATCTCAAGATGGAATCATCCTGAGTTATCCAGGTTAATTCTAAATCCAATGGCCTATTTCCTTATTAGAAGATAGAGATGGGTTAGTGGGGGGAAAATGCAGAAAACTGTACTTGAAAAACAATAAAAAAAATAAGAAGACAGAGATGAGCAAGCAGAGGAGTTATGTGGCCATAGTCTACAGACATTGTTGATGCCATGAAATCTCTGGAGAGTAATTGTGACTTTTAGCTCTACAGCAAACATACTAAGATATATGAGATCCAGAAAAAGTCCAGCCATTGTTACTGTAATAACGGTTTGGGCAACATTGATGTAACCTGGTAGCCAAAGAAGAATGACTGGAATGTGCATGCATGAACAATGATGACTTCACTGCACTAGCCAGTGGGAGTGGTAGATGCCATTTAGTGAGCATGTGTACAGTATACCTGTTGCATTAAAAATGACTGAGCAAGCAGAGCAAACAAATCTGCATTAAATTTTGCATTTAGCTTGTACATTCCTCTGTGGAAAATATTTAGATAATTCAGAAGGGTTCTGGGGACAATATGATAAGTGCATTGCAAAGGAAAATGTGGCACAAATACTTTAAAAATGGTTGAGAATCTGTTGAAAGTGATCCAAGTTCTGAAAGGCCTGCAACAAGCACAACACCTGAGAATGTTGAACATGTACAGGCTGCAATCAACAAAGCTCTGTGACTGACAGTGTGAGAACTAGAAGCTGATCTGAGGATCCCAAAAGCTATACTGCCCAAGATTTTCGACAAACAATTTTGGCACAAAACATGTTGTGGTAAATTTTGTTCCATGGCTTCTGCTACCAGAACAGAAGGAATATCATGCTGCAGTTACTAATGACTTGATTCAAACCACTACCAATGAACCAGATTTCCTCAAGAAAATCATAAGTGAAGATGAATTGTGGGTAATGGTTCTATGTGTATGGCTATGATCTGGAAACAAAGGCCCAGTCATCCCATGGAAGTTACCTAGTTCTCCTTGCCCAAAAAAGTGCTGTAAAGTCTCAGCAGGATTAAGACCATGTGTGTTAAGTGTGTTATTTGATTGGGAAAGTGTTGTCCATTATGAGTATACCCTTCCAGGCCAAATAATTAATAAAGAGTACTACCTCAATGTTCTTCATCAGCTAAAAGATGCAATACGAACAATGAAAACACTTGCAGCTATGGGCAACTTGTGATTGGCAGCTTCATCACAACAATGTGCCTGCTCATGCATCACATCTCATGCAGAGATTTTTGATGAAACATCACATCACCCAGGTCACTCAGCAGCCCCTACAGCCCAGGTTTGGGACTCTGAGACTTCTGGCTTTTCCAAAAGCTAAAATCACCTTTGAAAGGGAAGAGATTTCAGATCCTCTGTGAGATTCAGGAAAATACAATGAGGCAGCTGATAGTGATTCCAACAAAGGATTTTGCAGAGTGTTTGAACAGTGGAGGAGACGCTGGGAGAACCATGTGAGGCCCCATGGTGCTTACTTTGAAGCGGACTGAGATGTTATTATTCTATGTACAATGTTTCTTATATCTTGTACCTTTTAAAATAAATGTCTCTGTTTTTCATGTTGCATAGCTGTGTACTTTCTGGACAGACATAGTCATATATGTGGCCTCCATACAATGGATTTGCTCAAGGTAAGAGCACATACCCATAGATAATCTTTTCTAAAAAAATTCTATTAAGGACATTTTACTAAACCTTTTTTGGCATAAAGCAAAATGAAATGTACTTTAATTCCTGTCTTATGAATTCAATTCTGAGCACATATATACATGCACACATGTACACACATGCATACCAGGCTAGAAGCTCCTGAGATACTGACTCTAAATTAAGTTCTTATTTCTTCACGTAAAGCCATAATCCTTAAAATAGCCATAAACATTAACAGGCTAGATAGGTTTTAGCCATCTTAGGTTTTAATCTCAGTTAACTCTAAAGAGAGATCTCTACATTCAGATTCATTATAAGAGATTTCTATAAGGATTGCAGATAAGCTTTCTAGGCCTTTCTGCATCATGGTCTCAGGATAAGTGCTTATCATCTTTAATCTGGTATGACCTCAGAACTAGGGGTTTGAGTGCCTTAGACTTAAATTCCAACATAGTTGCATAAGTGGTTGAACTCAGAAAAAAGCAGACATGAGGCAGAGAAATGCACTGATTTTAAGACTAACCAAAAAGCTCACGAGTACATTTTTTTCCAAATGAAATTCCTCTGTAGATATTTCCTTCTACCATTTGACTTCCAGTGTTAATGCTCTTTTAATGCCTGATGTTAAAAAATATTAAATTAGTTATAGTCATTTTGTTTATAATCATCTATTGTTTGTGTAAAATTGAAAGGAACAGGAAAGCCTATGGTCAGATGTTAGGCACAGGACTCCCTCATTAAAACTTTGGAGGAACCAGATTATTCAGGTTGGGTCCAAATAAGAACCCCTACCCCACAATGAAGGGAGTACAATAGAATTCTGCACCTGTATCAGTTTCTGCCAGATGTGAGCTCACACTATTGATTTTGATTCAATCCACTAGGAAAGATGGATTTTTATCTGCCATATTGTACTAGTTTTATTGGTTATACTCATGGGTGGAATATAAAGTGAGATTGTGCAGAAGACAGAAGGAAAACCATGCTAACTTAGAACTGTTTTTCAATTCAATAGTGGACCCCTGCCAGAACTTCTTTTAGATTAAATTAAAACTACATGATGGTAGTTTCTGTACATTTAAAGGGATGTCTGAGAATTTTAATGTATTTTACATCCTATTCTTTACAGTTTTCCACTGAAGAGGTGCAGTAGACACTTCATTGGTGACTTTGTCATAACACATAACCTGAAGCTATAAGATTACAAAGCTACTTCACAGAATCTGAATTAATACAGCAGCTTTATCATAGCTTTTTTCCTTTTCCTTTACTTTTCCTTTATGTCACAGATTTGTATACACACATTGTGGTCAAACTGTGAAAAATTAATACAGAATTCTCAATAATTTAGTACACACACTAAGCCATGTGTATTTTGTTTATTTGGGTGGTTTGGTGATATTATTTGGTTATATTATTTCCTTTCTTAAGAATGATGTCACATCAAAGCATTTTCTTTGCAGCTCAGCATATCAATCAATATTTTGGTCTATAATGAAAGTAGTGATGTGTAAAATAAGAAAGTAACCTTTTTCTACAGAAGATTTTTCATTTGAATGCTGCTGAGAACCTGATGGAAACAAAGATAATGTAATTGACTTGGTGAAGTGTTACCAAAGTGTATTTTCATAGGAAAGAAAGCAATCATTTCACATTGCTCATTCACTTCTGATGTGATACTGGCCTATAGAAATGGGATTTCATTACCACATACCTTTTGGAGTTCACTAAAGGACTGCATCATAACATGGGTTAGCTACATTAATAAGTTCTTTTATCTTGTTTTTCTTCATAGCAAATTGATGTCTTTTTCACATATACAGGGAATTGAAATATTTATAGACTTTTAACTTAATTTAAGGGCTTATATTAATGAACAAATGGGATTGCAGGAAGATGGTGGAGAGGTAGGTGGGAGTGGAGCCCAGTTCTCCCTGTGCCCCACTGGAACACCTAGCTGATTTTCTGAGGAACAGAGTGAATAGCCAATGGAATCCCAGCTTATATGAAGTTTGGAGGCCAAAAATTGTAGAGGACATCGGAAAAAGATGGAGAGGAGATTGCTTTGGGATGCTAAAGTCACGGATCTGTGCACAGACCTAGGCTGCTGTGGCCCCTCACCCACTGCCTGCTGCAGGATACTTGGAGGAGAGTTAGATCACCAGTTCCCTCCCCTACCAGGCAGGGAGGACAGCCTGGTATTAGGAGGGAGATACTGGAAGTCCCTGGGGGGAATAGAGATGAAGTGGGAGACACACAGAGGTGGTGTACACCTGCTGAGATGGTGGACGCTAGCTAGGTCATTACCAGAGGAATTGGGGAGCCAGGCAACACCTGAAGATGGGAGAAGAGTTGGGCTGTGTCAGACCCCAACCTGGATAGTCCCCAGTCTGGTTAGAAAGTTGGGCTGTGTGAAAAGCTGGGTGCTTGTTACAAACAGTGGGCTTAAACAAGAGGTTTTACTCAAAATAAATAAGTAAGTAAGTAAGTAAGTAAATAAATAAATAAATAAATAAATAAATGGCTCCCAACTGCTTTGTAAAGGACTCTTGCACAGTGGCTGGCTAGGTGATTTGAGAGTGATTTGAGTTGTACACCCCTGCTTGTCTCTGGCAGCTGGCAGTTTACGGGGCAGCTGATTCGCTCTGTTTGCCCTGGGGCTGATTTGGGCCTCTTGGCCTGCACTTGACTTGGGCAGCTAGCTTGGCAGCTGAGTCTTATCACTCACCTTTAGGCTAAATGGCCCTGCTCACCCTGCATCTGATTCTGACTGCTCACAGCACCACTCTCCCTGAGGCTGATTTGAGCTGCTTGCCAAACATGACTCATGCTGCTTGCCTAGAATGGAGTGGCCCATTCCCTGGGTGGCTGAGTGGTGCTGCTTGACCAGTGGTGGGCTCCAGGCATAGTGGGGTCACAAAGAGCAAGTGGGGGTGCACCACATGGATCTCGGCGCAATTGTCACAAGGTGTAGGCCTGGCACAAATGGACAGTGAGGGCCCACCAGCTCATGGAGAACCTGGGCTGGAGGCTAGGCAACTGTGAATATTTCAGCCCAGACCTGGCCCCCATCCTCATAAAACCACAAGAGCAAAGCTCAGCCACCCTTTTCCTGTGGCATCCAGGAAGACCAGCAGAACTTGCTCAACAAGTTTAAAGTCAGCAGGAGGCCTTTTTCTCTTTCCTCTCTCTTTCTTTTTTTTTCTTCCCCCAAGTGAGACAATAAATTCTGGGGTTGTGAAAGTTCCAGAGACAGATCCAAAATGGGAGCACAAGCCTAACCCCCAAAACCGAGACACTGAGATAAATTTAACTTTGCTATCACGTAGAACTGGCATTCTTTGTTTATTTGTATTATTATTTTTCATTATTTCTACTTCTTTTATTTTATTATTTGTCTTCTTTCTGTTTAGTTTTACTCATTTTATTTCTCTGTTTAATTGTGTTGTTTCATTTTCCTTATCCTCTCTTTTATATTGTATTTTAATTTTCCTTCTTTCACTTCACTCATGTTCCAATAACACACTATTCGTGATCATGTACTCTCTATTCTTGTTATCTAAATCATATATTTCTTGTCATATTATTGTTGTTCCACTACTATTGCAAATAATTTTTGTTTCATACAATTGTAAATACCATACAGCACCCCTCTCTTAGCCCAATTCACTTTATTCCTGAGCTTTATTATTATTGCATGTAACTCTGTTCTCTTACACACTATGCCTACTTTCTATCCTTTACTCTCACTATATCTCATCATCTAACCTTTCACAAGCACTCTGTTTTTTGGACTCAGCTCACAACTTTCCTTTCCTCTAACAAGAGTCTTATCTCTTTCACCTTTTATTAAAAAAACGGATAGCTGTGTGAAATATTACAGTTAATGCTATACTTATCCAAAGGATCTCCTATCTCTTCTTTACTTGTTGGTACTTTAAATCCCATAGAATACTCTCCTGCTATTTCATCCATTTTGCCTACTCCCTGCCACTGATCACATTCAAGATTAGGTGGGAACTGTGAAAATTAGTATACCCATTGAAGGAGAGAACCCATCAACAAAGGAACCACCAAAAGGTTGAAACCCAAGTACAACAAGAGAGCTCACATAAACACAAGAAAGGGAAAACCTAGAGCATCCAGACAAGGAGGTCAAAGAGACCGCACCACTGAATTGCATAGAATTCCTATCATTGAAGCTCACCCTATGAAGACAGCTAGCAAAGAGAAATATCAGGAAGCCCAGAAACAAACAAAAAGAGTCACCTAAAATGGGGAGACAAAAAAGAACCTGTAATCACAAGAAATGGAAGACTCCTCAATAAAAGAGCTAAATGAAATGGAGACCAGCACTATCAGCTATAGAATTCAAAGGAAGAGTTATAAGAATGCTCAAGGAACTCACAGACAACTACAAGGAACCGAGTGAGAACTACAACAGTGTGAAAAAGGAAATAGAAAGTATGAACAGGAACCAGGAAGGACTGAAAAATAAAATTTCAGAAATAAAAAGTACATTACAAGGAATTACAAAGAGCTGGATGAAGCAGAGGACTGAATTAGTGAGCTGAAGACAGGGTGGAAAGAAAGACTGAGGGAGAGCAGCTGCACAAAAAAAGACTAAAAAAATATGAAGATAGTTTTAGGAAAATTCAAGATAATATGAAATGCAACAACATTCGAATCATAGAAATACCAGAAGAAGAAGAAGAAAAGGAACAAGGGATAGAAACCATTTTTGAAAAAATAATGACAGAAAACTTTCCGAACCTGGAGAGGGAAATACCATGCAAGTGCAGGACACACAGAGAGTACCTATCAAGATGCACCCAATGAGACCAATTCCAAGATATATCATAATTAAAATGCTAAGTATTAAAGACAAAGAGAGAATCTTAAAAGGAGTAAGGAAAAAACAAGAAGTAACATCCAAAGGGCTCTGATAAGGCTAGCAGCTGATTTTTCAACAGAAACACTCAAATCCAGGAGAGAATGGCAAGAGGTATACCAAGTAATGAAAATCAAAGGCCTGCAACCAAGATTTTCTATACCAAGCGATGCTCTCAATTAAAATAAAAGGTAAAATAAGGATTTTCCCAAAGAAGGCTGAAAGAATACATCTCCACCAAACCACCACTACAAGATTTACTAAAGATAAAGAAAAGAGAGAGAGGAAAATGGCATCAGAGTAGGAAGGAGTAGATTTGGCTTCCCTCTGCACAGGGGAGAGAATCCTGGCCGATCTACGGAGTGGAAGAGCAAGCAACCATACACCTCAGCATATGCGAAAATAGGGGACCAAGGATTGTAGTGGAACCGAAAAACCAGTTGGTGAGAGGAGTGCTGCAACACGATAGGGTCCCAGGGACCAGCACAGGGTCAGGGGGCCGCAGCCCCAGGCTCAGCGCCCATTGCTGGGTTTGCCACAGAGTCCTTGCGAGAGAGCCGGGACAACTGCTCCCTCCCCAGCCAAACAGGGTCTGAGTGGCACTGAGAGGAACCCAGTTGCTAGCAAACACACAAGGGCTGTGAGCACCCTCAGAGTCTGTGGACACCGGAGGGGTTGGGTCGCACAACAGGCCCTGACTCCCACAGTCACTGGTCTGGCTGGAGGGTTGGGCTGCGGGAGCCGCCAGGCTGCAGTGTGGAGTGGTAGACTTGAATAGGAGGAATTTCTCAAGAGGAAGGAGTGAAAAGACAGACACTGTTTGGAGAATTCTCCTACAGCAATCATCGACCTCCCTGCCACCCAGCCAGGCAGCATCTCGAGGTTGCGTGGAAGGTTGTGCTTGTGTGGAAGGCCCGCGCACCCACATAGCGCTGGGAAGGGTGAGGCAGTTGGCTGAGGATGCGCGCGTGCTCGCGTGTGGGAGCACATCACCGCACCCCAGTCCACAGCAGTAACCCTGCAGAAAGACCTGATTCCCACACCCAGGGTGCAGGGCCCAGGAGCCACAGTAACTCCCTAGACACTGAATGCCACTGACCCACTGTGATCAGGAAGGAAGAAAAGCCATACCAATCACCCCTCAGCCTGCTGCAGCCAGCGAGACCAGAAAAACTGGTTTGGCCACTTTGAAACCAAGAGACTTTTTAATATTATTCTATTTTTTAAACAATTCTTAATTTTTAAATTTTATTATTTTTATTCTCTTTTAATTTCTTTTTCCTTTCTTTCCTGCTTTCTTATTTTATTCCTTCCTCCTTTCTTTCCTCTAATTTTATCTCTTCTTCCTTCCTTTGTCTGCCTTTTTTATTTTTTAAATACCTGCAAGTAAGACAAAAACCTGAATCTGTAAAAAGACCAGAGTTGAACCCAAAGAAGGGGAATCACAACAGCTGTGACAGTGAGAAAAATTTCACTCTGCTATTAGAGAACCTACAAGTTATTGCATATTTGTAATATTATTATTTTTCTATTATTCTTACATCTTTTTTTAAACAGTATTTTTGTATTCCACTTTTTTCTGTATCATATGATTTGCTAGGCTGGTATATTGTATCACCTGACAGGTTTCCCCTGATGTCTCTTTTATAGTGTATTGCTAATGTACTATCCTTCACCTCACCTGTGTCCCATTAGCACACTACTCAAGGTTCTATACTCTCTATTCTTGTTATCTAGATCTCATAGATTCTGTCATATGATTGTTGCTCTAATATTATGGTAAATAATTGCTGTTCCAAGCAATTGTAAATACTTCACAACACCCCTCCCAGATCTTAGCCCACATCAAAATTTCCTGAACTCTCCTACTGTAGTGATTAACTCTATTCTCTCACACACTACATCTATTTACTATCCTTTACTCTCACCTTACCTAAGAATCTGACCTTCCATAACCGCGCTACTTCCTAGATCCAACTCACAATCCTTCCTTCCACAACAAGAATCCTATCTTCTTTCCATCCTTTCTAAAAATCAGCTAGCTGGGTGGAAAATCATGGTTAATACTATACATAGCCAAAGGATCTCCTACCTCTTCTCTTCTGGCTGCTACTATAAATATCATAGAATACTCCCTTGCTGTCTTAAACCTTTTTGCCTTCCCCCTCCAACCAATCACCAAAAAGTGTAGGTGGAAGTGGTGAACACCAGGATACCCACTGGAAGAGGAAACCCAACAAGAAAGGAACCACCAACAGATAACAACAGAAGAAGGTGAAGGAGGGAGTGGAAACCACACAAACCTCAATCCAGGACCTATCTGGAAATACAACTAAACAGTAGATACAGTACCCAGAACAAACAACTGAAAAAGAGCAAGAGGGAATCCTCAAAACCTTATACACATGGAAGAACCAGCTTCAAGAAAACGTGCCCTCACCAGCACAACAAAATATAAGAGGTGGTGGACAGAGTGGCACTCATTTAACCAGCTGGTGGGAATGAACCACAAAAGAAAGACCCAACAACAATCAAAACCTACAGACAAACACAGAGCCTACTTAAATGACAGCCCACGACCAGTGAGCTCAGGAGATCAAGAAAACTACATCACTGAAACTCACTGGTATTCTACCACAGAAGTTCACACCACAAATCCAGGGAGCCAGAAAAGATCAATTTAAGAAGCTGAGACTAACAAGAAGAGTTTCACAAACAATGGGAAGACAAAGAAACAATCCCCAAATGAAGGGAAAGGAGGAAGCTTCACAAAGAATGCTAAATGAAATAGAGGCAACTCAACTATTAGATACTGAGTTCAAAGCAATGGTTATCAGGAAGCTCAATGAGCTCACAATAAGCTACCAGAAATTACAGAGAAGCTACAATGAAAACACTGAAAATTATATCAACATGAAAAAGGAAATAGAAACTATCAACAAGGGCCAAGAGGAAATGAAGAATACAATTTCTGAACTGAAGAACACAGTAGAAAGAATGAAAAGCAGGATTGATGTGGCAGAAGATCAGATCAGCAAGCTATAGGACAAAGTAAAAGAAAGGAGCCAGAAGGAGCAACAAAAGGAAAAGAGGCTCAGAAAGAGTGAAGAGGGATTAAGAGAAATGCAAGACAATATGAAACCTATTAATATCCGTATAATAGGGATACCAGAAGGAGAAGAGGAAGAGCAAGGGATAGAAAACCTATTTGAAAAAGTAATCATAGAAAACATCCCTAATTTGGTGAGAAAAAAGGTCACACAAATCCAGGAAACACAGAGAATCCCAATCAAGAGGAGCCCAAAGAGGCCTGCCTCAAGATACATCATAATTAAAATGGCAAAATACCAAGACAAAGACAGAATCTTAAAAGCAGCAAGGGAGAAACAGGAAGTAACATACAAGGGAGCCCCAATAAGGCTAGCAGCTGACTTCTCAATGGAAACACTCCAAGCCAGAAGAGAATGGCAAGAAATATTCCAAGTAATGAGAACCAGAGGTCTCCAACCAAGGCTACTTTACCCAGCAAGGCTCTCAATCAAGATAGAAGGCCAAATAAGAAGATTCCCAGATAAAAGAACTCTAAAAGAATATACCTCCACCAAACCAGTTCTGCAAGAGATGCTAAAGGGACTGCTTTAAGGAAAGGAAGGGAAAGAGAGAGAGAGAGAGAGAGAGAGAGAGAGAGAGAGAGAGAGAGAGAGAGAGAGAGAGAGGAAAACAGGTAGGTAAATGGCAATGAATAAGTACCTATCAGTAATAACCTTAAACATAAATGAATTAAATGTTCCAATAAAAAGACATAGAATAGCTGAATGGATAAGAAAGCTTGACCCACACATATGTTGCCTACAAGAGACCCATGTCAGGACAAAAGATATACACAGGCTAAAAGTGAAGGGCTAGAAACAAATTTTCCAAGCAAAGGGTCAGGAAAAAATCCTGGGTTAGCAATACTCATATCAGACAAAATACACTTCCAAAGAAGGGCATAAAGAGAGATTCAGAAGGTCATTTCATAATACTCAAGGGAAGAATCCACCAAGAAGATTTAAACATCATAAATATATATGCACCCAACATAGGAGCACCCAAATTCATAAAGAAAATCTTAGAGAACTTCAAGAAAAATATTGACAGCAACACAATTATAGTGGGGGATTTTAACACCCCATTGTCAAAAATGGACAGATCTTCCAAACAAAATATTAACAAAGACATTGAGGCATTAAACAATGCCCTAGATGGAATGGACTTAACTGATATATACAGAGCACTCCATTCCAAAGAAGCTAAATACACATTCTTTTCAAATGCACATGGACAAATGAACATTTTCAAAGATAGATCACATGATAGGACACAAAAGAAGCCTCAACAATTTCAAGAAAATTAAAAACATACCAAGAATTTTCTCGGATCACAAGGGACTGAAACTAGAAACCAACCCCAAGGAAAAAAAACTCCAAACACTGAAAATCATGGAGATTAAATAGCATGCTATTAAACAGTGAATGGGTCAAGATTCAAATAATGGAAGAAATTGAAAGGTTTCTGGAAACAAATGAAAATGAACTCACAACAACACAAAACTTATCAAACACAGCCAAGGCAGTCCTGAGAGGAAAGCTCATAGAAATACACGCCTACCTAAAAAGGATAGAAACATTTCAAACAAACAACCTGACCCTACATCTACAAGAACTTGAGGAACAACAACAAAGACATCCCAGAGCAAGTAGAAGGAAGGAAATAACCAAGATCAGAGCAGAATTAAAATGACATAGAGTTTAAAAGCACAATTTTAAGGATCAATGAATCTAGGAGCTGGTTCTTTGAAAAGATAAGCAAAATCAACAAACTTTTAAGCAGATTCATCAAGAAGAAAAGAGAGAAGACCCAAATAAACACAATCAGAAATGAAAGAGGTGAGATTACAACTGACATCACAGAAATACAAAGGATTGTAAGAAATTACTGTGAAGAACTGTATGCCAAGAAATTTGAAAATCTAGGTGAAATGGACAAATTTCTAGAAAAATATAATCTTCAAAACTCAATAAAGAAGAAGCAGAAAGCCTAAGCAAACCAATAACAGCAAATGAAATTGAAGCAATAATCAACAAACTTCTGACACACAAAATTCCTGGACGATGGTTTCACAGAAGATTTCTACGAAGCATTTAAAGAAGAGCTAATCCCTATCTCTCACAGACTATTCAAAAAAATCCAAAAAGATGGAAGACTCCCAAACTCTTTTTATGAGGCCAACATCATCATAATCCCAAAACCAGATAAAGATACAACAAATAAAGAAAAGTTCAGGCCAATATCGCTGATGAACATAGATGCTAAAATCCTCCACAAATACTGGCAAAATGCATCCAACAACACATTAAAAAGATCATACACCATGACCAAGTGTGATTCATCCTAGGGATGCAAGGATGGTTCAATATTCACAAATCAGTAAATGTAATACAACACATAAACAAAAGCAAAGACAAAAATCACATGACTATATTAATAGATGCAGAAAAAACATTTGATAAGGTACACCACCCATTTATGATAAAAACACTCAGCAAAGTGGGAATAAAGGGAGCATTCCTGAACATAATAAAGGCCATATATGAGAGACCTACAGCCAGCATCATACTCAATGGGCAGAAACTAAAATCTTTTCCACTAAAATCAGGAACAAGACAAGGTTGTCCACTTTCACCACTTCTATTCAGCATACTATTGGAAGTTTTAGCCTGAGCAATCAGAAAAGAAAAGGAAATAAAAGGCATCCAAATCAGAAAGGAGGGAACAAAACTGTCTTTGTAGATGGCATGATAGTGTACATGAAAAATCCTATACACTCCACCAAAAAACTGCTCTACCTAATAAATGAATTTGGCAAAACAGCGGGATACAAAGTCAATATCCAGAAATCAAAGGCACACCAACAATGAAACATCAGGGACAGAAATAGGGAAAAAAAATCCCATTTGATAGAGCAATAAGAAAAATAAAATACCTAGGAATAAACCTAACCAAAGAGGTAAAAGACCAGAAAATGACATAACACTGAAGAAAGAAATCATGGAAGACACAAACAAATGGAAACATATACTGTGTTCATGGATTGGAAGAATTACCATCTTCAAAATGTCCATACTACCCAAAGTAATTTACACATTCAATGAAATACCCATTGAAGTACCAATGGCATATTTCACAGACACAGAACAAACACTTCAAAAATTTATATGGAACCATAAATGACCCCGAACAGCTGCTGCAATTTTGAGAAAGAAGAGTAAAGTAGGAGGGATCACAATGCCTGATACCAAACTATATTACAAGGCCACTGTATTCAAAACAGCCTGGTACTGTCATAAGAACAGGCACATGGACCAGTGGATCAGAACAGAGAGCCCAGAAATAAACTCAAGTCTCTATAGTCAATTAATATTTGACAAAGGGGGCACCAACATAAAGTGGAGTAACAATAGTCTCTTCAACAAATGGTGTTGGGAGAACTGGACAGTTATGTGCAAAAAAATGAAACTCGAGCATCAACTTACACCATACACAAAAATAAATTCAAGCTGGATAAAAGACTTAAATATAAACCATGGCACCATTAAGTCCTAGAGCAGAACATAGGTAGGAAAACCTCAGATATTTCATGCAGAAACATTTTTACTGACATGTTCCCTAGAGCAAGGAACATAAAGGAAAGAATAAACAAATGGGATCTCATCAAAATAAAAAGGCTTCTGCACAGCTAAAGTAAATAGTATTAAAATAAAAAGAGAACCAACTGTATGGGAAAACATATTTGCCAATGACACCTCAGGAATGATACCTTTTGGTTTAATCTCTGAAATTTATAAAGAACTTACATCACTCCATTCTCAGAAGACAAGCAACCCAATTAATAAATGGGCATAGGACTTGAACAGACACTTCTCCAAGGAGGACATACAGAGGATCCTGAGACACATGAAAAGATGTTCAATATTGCTAGCTATCAGAGAGATGCAAATTACCCTGGCTGGTGTAGCTCAGTGGATTGAGCGCGGGCTGCGAACCAGGCATCGCAGGTTCGATTCCCAGTCAGGGCACATGCCTAGGTTGCAGGCCATGTCTCCCAGCAACCACACATTGATGTTTCTCTCTCTCTCACTCTCTCTCTCTCTCCCCCTCCCTCCCTTCCCTCTCTAAAAATAAATAAATAAAATCTTAAAAAAAAAAAAGAAATGACAGAGAGATGCAAATTAAAACCACAATGAGATACCACTTCACACTGGTCAGAATGGCTATCATAAACAAAGCAACAAACAACAAGTGTTGGAGAGGTTGTGGAGAAAAGGGGACCCTAGTGCACTGTTGGTGGGACTGCAGACTGGTGCAACCACTATGGAAGACAGTATGGAACTTCCTCAGAAAACTAAAAATAGATCTGGTTTTTTACCCAGCAATTCCAGTGCTAGGATTATATCCTAAGAACCCTGAAACACCAATCCAAGAGAACCCTTGCACCCCAATGTTCATAGCAGCACAATTTACAATAGCTAAGTGCTGGAAGCAACCTAGGTGCCCATTAGTGATTGAATGGTTCAAAAAAGTATGGTACATTTACACAGTGGAATTCTATGCAGTAGAAAGAAAGAAGGAGCTCCTACTTTTTGCAACAGCATGGATAGAACTGGAAAGCATTATGCTAAATGAAATAAGCCAGGCGGGGAAAGACAAATAATACCATATGATCTCACCTTTAACAGGAAGCTAAAGAACAAAACAAAGAAACAAGCAAAATATAGTCAAAGACACTGAAATAGAGGACAGGCTGACAGTGAGCAGAGAAAAGAGAAGAGGGAATTTCAGCGGAGAATGGGAATGGTTTACAGGAACAAATATAAAGGACACATGGACAAAAGCTAGGGGGGTGGGGAGTGGAAATGGAAGGGAGGTGGGGAGGGATGGGTGGGTGGGCTGAAATGGGAGTAAGAGCTAGAAAACTGTACTTGAACAATGATTAAAATTTAAAAAATAAATAAATTTTAAAAACAATATAATCTAGATACTAATCCTTTATTAAATACAGGGTCTGACACAAATAACACCCCTTTTTACTCTAAAATCATAAGCATGTAATTCTGTAACATAACAATCTCACACTCCAGCAAAAAAAAAAAAATGTTATCTCATCAAAATTAAAAGCTTCTGCATGGCTAAAAAACAGCATTAAAATGAAAGGAATATCAACCATATGGGAAAACATATTTGACAGTGATACTTCAGACAAGGGTTTGATCTCCAAAATATATAAAGAACTCACATGACTCCAGTCGAGGAGAATGGAAAACTCAATTAAAAATGGTCAAAGGAGTTGAACAGACAGTTCTCCAAGGAGGACTTACGAAGGGTTCAGAGACATATGAAAAGATACTTAATGTCACTAGCCATCAGAGAGATGCACATTAAAATCACAACAAGACACCACTTCACACTGGTGAGAATGGCCATCATAAATAAAACAACAAACAAAAAGTGTTAGAGAAAATGTGGAGAAAGGGAAACCCTACTGCATTGTTGGTGGGATTGCAGACTGGTGCAGCCACTATGGAAAACAGAATGGAATTTCCTCAGAAAAGTAAAAGTGGGACTGCCTTTTGACTCAGCGATTCCGCTGCTGGGATTATATCCTAAGAACCCTGAAACAAACAAAGAAAAAGCCCTGAGTGGTGTAGCTCAGTGGATTGAGCGGGAGCTGTGAAGCAGAGTTGCTGGTTTGATTCCCAGTCTAGGGCACATGCCTGGGTTGCAGGCCAAGCCCCCAGTGGGGGCCATGTGAGAGGCAACCACGAATTGATGTTTCTCAATTGATGTTTCTTTTAAAAGATTTTAATTTATTTTTATTTTTAGAGAGAAGGGGAAGGGAGGGAGAAAGAGAGGAAGAGAGAAACATCAATGTGCAGTTGCTGGGGGCTGTGGCCTGCAATCCAGGCATGTGCCCTGACTGGGAATCGAACCTGCAATGCTTTGGTTTGCAGCCCACATTCAATCCACTGAGCTATGCCAGCCAGGGCAAAAAATAAAAATAATTAAAATCTTTAGAAAGAAAATAAAGAACCCTGAGAATCCAAAAGAGCCTATGCACCCCAATATTCATGGCACCTTAATTTACAATAGTCAAGTGATGGAAGCAACCTAAGTGCCTATCAGTAAATGAGTGGATCAAAAACAGTGGTACATTTACACAATGGAATGCTATGCAGCAGAAAGAAAGAAGGAGCTCCTACCCTTTGCAACAGCATGGATGGAACTGGAGAGCATTATGGTAAGTGAAATAAGCCAGGTGGTGAAAGACAAATACCATATTATGATCTCACCCTTAAGTGGAACCTAATCAACAAAACAAACAAGCAAACAAAATATAACCAGAGACATTGTGATTAAGAACAAATGGACAGTAACCAGAGGGGAGATGGGAGGCGATAATGTGGGGAAATGGGTGAAGATTTTTAGGAACAGGTATGAAGGACACATGGACAAAACCAAGGAGGGGCATGAATTCAGAGGAGGGAGGTGGGGATGGTTGGGATCGTGGGGAGAGGTGTGGGGAAATGGGAGACAACTATACTTGAACAACAATAAAGTAAGAAAATGTGAAAAATGACTAATTCTCAGTCTTTGTTTTACTCTGCATTTTACTGTATCAATATCATTTGGTAAAGATAACTTTGTGCTCTCTGGTGGCTCCCCCAAGACTCCTTGGCTGGTTCTTCAGGATCTCCCATTTCCATAGCTGCACAATATCAAAGGGTTTGTGCTTCCAACTTCTCTTCTTTGTCTACATTTGTTCCCTTGGAGCTTTCATTTTGTTATATGACTACTAATCTTTGTAAGATGGTGAATCCCAATATTTATCTTGAACTCAGGCTTCTCCCTTGAACTCCATCTCTTTTGCACATCTAAAGGGCATTTACCAGTTGCACTCAAAATGTTTCCTATTCTTGTAAGTGTCAATTGTGACCTTTAGCTGCTCATCCATGACTTTTCCTAGGTTCCATTTTTCCTTTCATATACCACTCTAACCCACTGGCAAATTTCTTAAAATCTTCCTTTAAGGATGGATATAAAAAGAAAAACTGATTACTTCTCATCACTGTTATAACTTCCACAGTTACTCCCAGCTTCTACCTGGATGCAGGTAAAGACCCCCAAACTGTCAGAGTTGGGTGGAGCAAATTGTGTCACACCTTTGCTTAAAAACTTTCAGTGGCTAATCTCCCTCAAAGTAGGAGTTAAGGCTCTTGGAGCTTTGGGGCTGTCTCCTAGTCTTGAGTAGCCATGTCTACTCTCCCACTTCCTTCCTGGGTTTCCACTCCCCTTCCATATATTAGGACTTTGCATATAATCCACAGGACTCTAACCTTCACTTCCTTCAGATCCTATCTAAAATATCAACTTCTCTCCCCACACACTCCCTCTTTCTTACTCTAATTTAATGTTCTATCACTTGCATGCAACTAATTTTTTAAAATGTATTTGATGATTTGATATTGTCTCCCTTTCCCTCCACTAGAGAAGTTTCAGTGGGCAGGAATTGTCAGTTTTGTTCTCTGCAGTCTGCCTGGCACCTAGAAGTACATCTCACTATCATAGAACTCAAGGATTACTTGTTGAACAAATCAGAAGTACTAACACTGGGGAAATAACATAAAATAATATGTAAACAATATGACCTTGAATACATGTAAATTCATAAATGAAATGATTTACTTTGTTTGCTTTGTTTTGATTTTGTTTGTGGGAGGGAGAGAGCTTCTAAGTCACTGTAGTTTTGATCTTTCTGTGTGGTCATGTGTGTACTCACCCAAGGAAAGCCCCCCACAAGAGCATGTGGGGGCTGCTGAAACACTTGAATCCCTTATCCCTCTGATTTACATTCTGACAAGTTCTCCCACAACCATCCAGGATGAACATAGCAATTTTAATGTCCAGGTGATCAACCTGAACCAGTTTAAATAATCTCTTTTAACAATGGAAGAACCCACCAGCATATTAAATTCTCAAACCAAATCACAATTTATTTAGATATAGCATAGAAATTACACAGCTAGTGAAAAATATTTCTTTTGCATTTATCAGAAATTGTTTTGGATATTCTTTGACTCATATTTTATTCAAATTTGCTGCGGTCCAGCTGCAGCTGGGTCAAGGGTCTCCTGAAGGTGGGTAAGGTGTCGGCGATGAGTAACAGATGACAACACGACTCAGAGGATGGTGAAGCTCTGTTCCGTTTATTGCAAGTACAAACAGATTTTTATATTTTCATTTTTGGCAGTGATCAACATTTGCGATTAGGTGAAGCAGGAAGTTTTCTACCCAAATACCTGGTCATGCTAATCTAGTAACCTATTAAATGCAAACAATTGGAAATTATGTACAGAGTTTGAATATCTTATTGTTTATTAAAGTTCTCAGAATTTGTTATGGGGCAAAAGGATAGACTCGATTGGATAGAGGTCTCTGGTAATTGTTTTTACATGTTTGGTTTATAATAGCTAACCAGCTTCTCTTATTTCTTTGCCTAATTCTAATTGATATATATTCCTATTCAAGGTAAAAGAGGGGCTGTTACTTCAACAACTTTTAAACATTCAGGGGCTATTTCATTAGAGGGAATTTTATTCTCTGGTCAAGAAATTATTTTATACAACTTCATTGGAATTATGCGAATCAATAAACCTAAAATATAGATATCTGACAATCACACCACCTTTTGATCACCAAAACAAACATGTAAGGAGAGATAGAGAGGAAATCTAGCCACAGTAAACCTTTTGACTTAAAAGGTGATAGACAGTTTTATTAAATTTTATAGG
This sequence comes from Tonatia bakeri, assembly GCA_004024845.1. NCBI lineage: Eukaryota > Metazoa > Chordata > Mammalia > Chiroptera > Phyllostomidae > Tonatia > Tonatia bakeri. The sequence goes on from PVIA01013670.1 coordinate 27,004, forward strand.
GTATAGGCCATTCTTGACTTTCTCATGTCTTATTTTATTTCTATTTGGATAATTCAAAGAGTTCTTTTTTAAAGCTTCTGCATGATAGGGGGAAATGTGGGCAAAATCCTTTGACAAACTGGCAGAGTAATGCCCTGTTTTATTCCTTAATAAGTAAACACCAGGAAGGTCTACTTCGAGCTAACCTTTCCATGAAATTTAGACTATTATAAGGCACTTGGACTCCAACCTTATTGACCATTCTAATGCCATCCTCATTATATGCCCCTGTATAAGGCAATGGGGGATCTGGAACCCTCTGGAGACTATTAGCTCCTTTTTGGGAATACCATAATTTACCATTAATCCAATATGCTACCCAGGGGTATCCCTGGGCTGTGGGTAGGGGTCTATATAGTTTTTTTCTTGTTTTCTTGGAAGACCCTTCATATCTGTGGGTAAGGAACAGGCATGGGAAAATCTACCAACAATTCAGCCTGTTATGACTGATTCATAAATCCTTTTATGGGAACAATCAAGGATAATTTCTTACTCAGGTTTATAAACACCTTGTTCATACAATTTGGGCATGATTCAATAGTCTGGGGAGAACTAGTTGTCCCTTCAGAATTTCCCTCAAAATCAATCATTGACTGTCTTCGAGCCTCTCTTTCCTCATGGTCTATTCTTATGTGAATCAGGGCACAAAGCAAGACCATGAATAATATTAACAAGGAGTTATTAAGAACAATACCAGGAAAATGACTGCCCCCTTTTGTATGCCATGTTCTCTTCCAGGAAGATGGATTCCTTGAATTCCTTCTTTCCACATCCTGGACCTTGTCAGACAACATGGTTGAAAGAGGACGTGGCACAAATTAGTCATGATATAGTAAGATAGAGTTAAAAAAATAAATTATTCTTATACCTGCTTCAAAAAAGAAATGAATTGTGTAGATAAGAGTAAAATTATTTTTAGACACATTAAGGTCATATATAGATAATATTCTCTTGACTTAAAAAGCATTCCTTTACTTTAACTTGTACATGAATTAATATATGTGATTTCTACTGTTGCCTGTGTGTTCCTATATTTAGTCCTACACAGATTTTTCTCACCTTAGGAATAGAATAGATGCTCTTTTGTACAACTTTCAAAACAGGTAGTCATGTGTTCTAGTTCAATCCAAAAAAGGACTTGACTTACATAGGTCAAGAGTACAATAGTGGGTGGAAGTGGTCAAAGAGAGGGGAAATGGGGAATATCTGGAATAGTGTCAACAATAAAAGAAAAATAACAGGAAAGTGTGGCCTCTTCTCACCTCCTCTTTCAAACCTTTCACCCACTCCATTACACTCCAAGCCCCTTCCCCACCCACACATATATGGAAACACCCAATTCTCTGTTGACCAAGCACAGCTTATAGGTGACAAGGAAAAATATCAACACAATCACATTGGTCACTGGTAAAATAAGGTCTTTATGATGCTTTTTTTTCTTTTTTAACCAAAATGATGAAACTGATCCACTTCACTGCTGCTTTCACCTAAACAGATTATTATTATTCAGGGACTTCAGCCAACGAGAAACTCCCTAAAAAGAGGGTAAATATCAGAAAGTCAAAGCACAAGGAAGATAAAAACTGTGTGTTGAATTCAATTAACTGTTGACCATGGCTAGAGTCTATCAATCTAGACTTTTCTGCTTTATCAACTGCCACTTCATTCAGCTACTCTTGGTTTTATAAAACATTTGTGTTATGGGAAATTAGAGCAATTTTTACAATGATTTGATTGTCTACCCTCATGAACAAAGTGCAGTTTTCTGGGGGAGACAATACTCTCTTGTTGACATCCTCTGATGCCTGCCTTTTTCCTAGACCCCTTGGCCTGATCAGGAATCTCTCGACTCTCTCATCATAACAGCCATTTGTTTCTGTCTCCCCATTCATTCCATTGTGCATTGTCCAGTGTCATATGAGTTCTTTTCAGAGTTTGGGGGTGGAGGTTAACAGAGGAGAGATGCTGGCATGCCATGCTAAAGACTTTTAGAGATTTAACTCAGTTTAGATGAATACATTAAACTAAACTGGATTTAAAAAGCCATGAATAGGAAATTGTTTCTTTTCATAATCAACACTTGAGTTGTAATTGATAGGAAACTTATGTAAGGAATGTCGATTTTTTTATTCCAATAGAAACATACATTTCTTTTTTCATAGGACTCTCTAAATCCTGAAATAGCAGTTACACTGGAGGGGCCAACCTGGAGGTGCATGCAGTACATGCAGTCTAACTTGTGAAACAAGAACACTCACCTTTGCAAGAACAAACCTTGGGTTTAAAAATATCTGTTTAATTTCCATTGTGTGTGTGTGTGTGTTTCTTCTTTATTTCTGTCTTTAGTTAGACTGATTTAGACTAAGAGCATTTGGGAGAAGCTTCAGCTTTGCTAAGGGCATAGAGAGAGAACTTTTTCTTTAGTTAAAGTCTAAGTTTCTCTTGGACATAGAACCAGAATATTTGCAGAATTACTGAAAATGTTTATGTGTCTGTGTTTGTTGATTGTCATATGAGTTCCTAAAGCACAGTTCCTTTATAGTTTTAGCACTGATTTTGCAGTGTGTTTGCTATATTGCACCACTCAGTTTATTACATATTTTCTTTCCATAAATTAATTCACCAAGAAATAAGCCCATGAATACATACTTTTTACTGAAGTCATTATACCATTTTAACAATGTTCTCGGGAGTTCCGGCCAAGATGGAGGCATAGGCAGTCACATTGTGCCTCCTCGCACAACCAAAACTAAGGACAACAAAAATTGAGAAACAAGAAACAACCAGAACAGAGAAATTAACTGAACAGAAGTCAGACTCCAGTACATCCAGACCTGTAAGGAGCGGCGGAGTCCGAGGCCTGCGGAGAGGGGTCAAGGGGTCCCAGCGGGAAGAAACATTGGCTGGCAGGCGCGGGTGCGCAGGGTGCAGAAGGCAGCGGATGGACCGGTGGTGGACCCTGGGCGTGGGAGGCGACTAGCAGACCCAGTGAGGGGGGCAAGGCAGCTGGCTGTCCGCAGCCACACATTCGCGTGCAAACAGCGAAAATGGGCAGCGAAAACCAGCAGTGCCACCGGGTTTCAAAGCTTAAGAGCCCCGTCTGGGAGCTGAGGCTGGGAGATTCTCTCAGCCTCACAGGAGACTTCTCGGGGAAGCCCACAGAGTCCCAGAAAGTGCACAAGCCCACCGCCCGGGAGCCAGCACAGGAAGGGCCCAATTTGCTTGTGGGAGGCAGTGGAGGGGACGGAAGTCCTAGAGAGAGCAGAGCAGGTGCCATTGTTCCCTCTCAGACCCCGCCCCCACATAAAGGTCACAACCCAGCGACTAACGTGCCCCACCCTGGTGAACACCTAAGGCTCCACCGCCCTTACAAAACAGCCGCAACCAAACCAAAGGAAAATAAAAAGGATGGCTCAAACAGATTTGAAAGCCCCAGAACCAATGTTTTTAAGTGACCAAGAGATAGCCAAACTATCAGATGCACAGTTCAAAGTACTGGTGATCAGGAAGCTCACAGAATTGGTTGACTTTGGACATAAATTAGATGAACAAATGCAGCCTACGATAAGAGAAATGAAGGAAAATGCACAGGGAAACAATAGTGAGGGGAAGAAAACTGGGACTCAAATCAATGGAGTGGACCAGAAGGAAGAAAGGAACTACCAAACAGAGAAGGATGAAGAAACAAGAATTCAAAAAAATGAGGAGAGGCTTAGGGACCTCCAGGACACCTTTAAACGTTCCAACATGCGAATTATAGGGGTACCAGAAGGGGAAGAGGAAGAGCAACAAATTGAGAACTTATTTAAATGGATATTAAAGGAAAACTTCCCCAATCTGGCAAGGGCAATAGACTTTCAGGAAGTCCAGGAAGCTCAGAGAGTCCC
>PVIA01013671.1:0-30862 GCA_004024845.1 Tonatia bakeri
GTGTCATTTGCAGGCTGGAAGAGAGATGGATTCACTATTTCTGCTACTGTGTTGACTGATGATAGGCTGGGGAAGACACAGTTTTATGTGAAGAAGAAGGTATTTCTCTACCTCTGCGTGAGCTGTGGCTGTGCAACCTTGAAACTGACCTTCCAGTGGCAACTCCCCACCTTCCATTCCTTTAGCTCGTCGTGGTTGTGAAGCACTGCTGTTGTTGTTGAAGGCTGTTCTGCATTCGTGCTCATGGCAGGTTTAATTTAATAGCCCCAAAATGGGGACAACACAAATGTCTGTAAAGGGGTGAATAGATAAAGTTAATGCATCCTAGGTATGAGATGTATCTAGAGAATAAAAAGAAAGAACTGTATCAAAATAATTGTGTTGTACCAGGAAGACAACCCAAGCCTAAATTTATATACTTTATGATAAACATTTGAAAAATCCAGAAAATGCGAAAGCATTTATAATAAGAAAACAGCCTTTGAGAATTTCCTTAACACTAAAAAAGGTGGTGCAGAGGTGAAGAAAAAGGAGATTGCAAGAGGACATATGAAGAGTCTAATAGCAAGGGACATGGTCTTTATTTTTATTGTACAACTTCTCTGGTGTGTGCATCTGAAACACTGCATAAACTGCATACTTCAAATAAGTTAAGCTTATGGCATTCAACTACAAGTCAATAAGTATATTAAAATTATCCATACATAAATTAAATATTGTGTAAAGTATAAATTGAATGGAAAGTACAAAACCAGAGGAATATCTAATACAAGATATTTTCTTGCCTGTTTTTTTCTGGTTGTCCAGCAGAGGGCAGCAGAATTACTCTGCAGGAGGGAACCTTTCTGGGCATGGCTGATTTCCCCACATCACCAGCACCCACAGCCCAGCAGGGACCAACCTCACCAGTATCAAAAATTCCACAGTCTACCTAACTCTTCAAGCTCCCCATGTGGACCGAGTCCACTCCTCCAGCCAGCAAGAGTCAGTCTACCAAAGGTTAGACCTTTGCAGCATTTTTTTTTTAACAACCTCTTTTTTTCAAGTACAAAATAGCCATTAATTCTTTAGGTCTCAGCCAAGAGTCTTTCTCAGGAGTGCTCTCTTTGATCTCCAGACCAGCCGAGACTCAAGCCCGTGTTGTAAATGCTCCAGAAGTTTTCTTTTCTGATCCTACACTTTTTATGGTTAATTCCTTAGAGTCATGATTTATCTGAGATCTGGTCACTGTTACAAAGTAAAGTCAATGAGCACAGTGCCCACACTTCTCTTATTTACTTTGGAGTTTCCAGGGCCCACTCAAGAGCCTGACACCTGACAGATGCTCCATAAACATGTGTTAATCAATAAGGGAAACTGCACAGTGGAAGCCTGTCACTCTGCGTGACACTTGCAGTGAAATTACATTTCTAATAGACACTAAAGCACTGGTGTCAGCATGAGAGGAGGCCACCACTTCCTTGGGGACGTCCTAAGCTCAGGCTCTTACTTCTCATACATTCAAGAGAAATGAAAGGATCCTCCTAAGAGTGAGGGGTTAGACTTCATTCCTCCAAAATCACAGCCCTCAATAGACCCACCTTGTGCGTTATGTTTCATCACTAAAGGTCTGTGTTTTTCCTGTTTTCAGAGATACCTGACCTGACAGAAATTCTGGTTCCTCAACCCCTGGAAGAGTTACTGCCAGGAGAGGAAAGAGAATAACCTGACCATATAAGAATCAGGGAAGATATTTCATTTCCAGAATTCCTCCTCTATGGGTCACCTGCCTGCTGTTCCTAAAGACATCTCTCTAGTTCATGATGCCCTGGGGAACAAGGGTAACTTCCAGTACAGAATGGGACAGGAGAACCCAGAATCTATGCTTGCTTCTACCTCAGAGGGGCTGATGGTTCTATAAGAACCTCTCTTCTCCTAACAAAACAACACACAGGGCCCTGGTTGAGTATTCACATGGAGATACTCCAGCTCCTAGGCCCTGTGGGAAGACAGGGACACAGAAATGTCTCAACATCCCAATGTAATGATGGCAGATGCACAGGACATTTTTGGGACCAACCCTATCAGCCATCAACCTCTCCAATAACCTTCGGAGAAACTTTACCAGGCCCTTCCTTTGAACATTTAACACAGAGCTCTGTCTGAAACAGCACATTTCCCTGGTGGGAAAGTTCTCTTGACACTGGACTCACAGTTTCTCTATAATGCCTGCATTTTCACTGGGCTCACCCTGCACTGATCAGTGTCCCTATAAAGCCCATGATATTGACTGCAGTTCTACTCCTGTCCTCTAGGGGACAACATTGAAACACAGGAAATAAACACAGGAATCTGACTTGGTTAAGAAGATGGAGAAGGGGTTTGATTTTCACCCCCTGCATCAATAAGCATTTCTTGGGCCCTACCTCTTGACTGTTCTGACATACCTGTTACTCTTGGAAACTGTTAACAAAAAAGGGCTGTGCAGCTACCCTGACAAGTTCAGGGGGCCACATGGCAGGTGGGCAAGCCACTTAGTATACTCTGATCAGAATTTCTAGCTGGACAGGCGATGGCAGGTTGTCACATCCCAGGCCAATATTTTCCTTAGGAAATTTCCATCTTTTGCTTGAGTGAGCCCTGATCCCTTTTTATTTTTTTGCATCTTTGATGGGATAACATTGACAAATCAGAATAGAGGACCATGAGAACCTTAGAGGGCTACATGGCAGGCTGGCAAGCTTCTCAGTATATTCTGATCAGAAATTTCTAGCTGGGCAGGTGATGGCAGGTTTCCATATCCCAGGCATATATTTTCCTTAGGAAAATTCCATTTTCTGCTTGAGTGAGCCCTGATCCTGTTACAGAAACCAAAACACCCAAGGGGGCCTGGAACGATAATACTCTTATGGAAAGAGACTCAGGTCCATCTTGTCCACCGCCTTAAAGGAAAGATATCTCTCAATGCCAGAGATTCGTGAAAAGGAAAGGAAAACGTTTATTTAGTGCTATACAAACTTAAGGTAGTGACCTAATGTCTTTACCAAAATCTCAAATTCCCTTAAAACACCCACAAACGCACACAGTCCTTCCTTCCCCCTTGCCCAGTCTGGGGTACCATATCTCAGGAAAGGAAATAGAAGTCCAGTCTCAGGCAATGTCTGGTTCTTCCCAGTAATCCGTGCTCGGCTGGTAGGCCTCTCTCGGTTCTCAGCACCATCAGCTGTGTCGCCAGAATCTCTGCTAAAACCGGGTGATGGTTCCCCCTACTACTGCTGTGGGGGAACCCACTCTGGCAAAGGTGTGTGGTCCTCTCTCTACTGCTCCAGCCATGTGGTCCTTTCTCCACCACTCCAGGACCATCCTCCAGGACCACGGGAGTCCCCACTCAGCCAAATCTGCGTGGTTCTCTCCTCTATGGCTGCCGTGTCTGGGTTTAAATGCCCGTGCCAATCTTCCTCTGCAGCCCTATTTCCGACTCCTCCTACACTCAGCCACACTTGCCCTCAATCTGCTGTCCTTTCCAGCTTTTCTGGTCACCATCATGGGTCTGGGCAAGTGTCACCTCATGTCCTGGAACCAATCTCCTCCGAGCTCCCACGCAAGCGCTGTAACTCAGGAGACCTGCCCCCCAGTCCCATCTCGGGGAGGTGTCCCTTTCCATCCCCCTGGCCCAGAGCATGGCCATAGCTATTTAGCATATTCAAGCAACCAGCCAAGGCTATAGGTATGTTAAATGACCATGCCATGGATTAGCTGCAAAGCTGCCCTGCATGTTCTTGCTCTGTGTGCCCCTTCCCCCAACTCACACCTGTGGCGGGGGGGAAGGGGTAAAAAAACATCTTAGAATCTCCTGGACACCTTGAGTTCTGGGCCCCATTTCAAATGTCCATTTGGCCCCTCCCCTTGGCTGCACCCTGTAACAATCCTTTTTTCCTTTTTCTTTTTTCATCTTAGATAGGACAATTTTGACAAATTAGAATGTTTTCTTTTGCTGGACCATTTGAATATGCAGAATCTGGATCAAGTGTATGATAACACAGAACCCTTTATATTATCTGGTCTTCTGAACACCTCCTCTCTACCATGTAAACATTAGTAATCCTGTAGACATCTATGTAAAAAGTATGCTTGTCCCTTTAGCCTTTTTTCCAATCCTGGAGATTTCCCTTCTATGTTATCTCTCTCCTCCTAATGGGTTCTATGAAGCATTTTCAATTTGCACTTTGATGATCATGTACAAAACAAGCTGCAAAACTGCCTTTCTTCAAAGCATTTGAGTCTGTTCTCCCAGGCATATGAGGTCAGTTTTGCTCAGATACTCATTGCATTGCTTCCAAGTTTGAAAGTTTCTTACTTTGACAGGGCTTGGGAGCACCTCATCCCTCAGGGGTTTCTGTTCTGCTGTCTACTTTATGTCTGGCATCATCCATGGTCAAGTCTGGTGACCACAGGAAAGCTGCTCAGGCAGAAATCAGAGGTTGTCACACAGCCAGAAGCATGAAGACAGGTCCAATTAACAGACATGAAACTCCTTGGAGGACCAGGAATCAATCCCATAGGCACCTGATCTTTCCTCACTGTTCTTTCTTCCTGGTACACACAGGACACCTCCCCCTTCACACCCAGCAACTGCAGGTCCTACTGAAACTTCTGGCTGTGAATCTTTGTTGTGGAAGCAAAATCCGGTCTGGTGACAACCACAGATAGAAGATAGTTTCCCTCTGCAGGTGTCACCCACCTTGAAACCTCTCATCCCCAGAGTCATCTCTGTCACCTTCCTGTTGGGAGGGAATAGAACTTTCTCAGAGCATTTGAGAAGATGAAGACTGATTACAACCTGGGTTTCTGTGTCACAAACAGAAATAATCCCCATATTTTGAGGACACCTGGGGCTCTCTGTGCTATGCTGACAGACCCCAGACCAAAACACAACACTGCTGTGATCAATGCTTGCATGAGTGGGTCCTTTTCTCAGTAGTAAATGTGCCCCCATCAGTCTTGCTATTGCAAGTGTACCATTTAGGATAGTAAAATCACTTTCTCCTGAGAGCTTGTCAGATGCAGAGTCTCTGACCCACTCCAACCCCTTTAGAATCTGCAATTTAACAATATCTGGAGCCTTTCCCTATGGACAGGAGAGAAGGAGAAACACCAAATCTTGGAACATTTTTATTAGCAGATTTAAATGTAACTTTCAAATTTTCTGTAACGAGAAGTCAAAAGCTGCTACACTTAGATTGACAAAAGAATGTCAGTATTTTACCTTGTTTAGTAATAATTTAGGTACATAGTGACTTTAATTAATGCCTAGGTGTAGTGTAATTGAGCTTTCAGTTAGATTTGTTAAGGCAGCTGAAGGGAAGTGGCTGGGCTGTGAATGGAAGACTAGTTGCCACCCCAGATGTGCCTTTTAGAATATGGATTCTGCTGTTATTAGGAACCAGAAGGCTCAGAACAAACAAACAAGAGGAAACAGAACTTCCTTCTTAGCTACCTAGGAAGGATTTAGGAGGACCAGCTGAAGGAGAAGGAGGAACATTCACATGAAAATGCCAAGCCAATATCTATTTACTATTCATTTGTTTTGGAATCTCCATGCTATGGTGTGTGTGTGTCCTGAAGCTTCAAACCACAATGCTTTTTGTTCTTTATCTTCAGAACAGCATATGACTTAACTAACCAGTACTTCTTTGGATCTCTCCGTTTTGTTTTTGTTTTTGTTTTTTACTTCAGAATATCCATTACTAAATAGACTCTGTACATTGTCTCCTGTTAATCTACCTCTATTGATTTGATTATTACATTAATAGCAAGAGGAATTGAGAGGTAAAAGAAAAATCAAACATGTTTTACTCCCACAGCTGGCTGTCATGATCTCTAGTTGAGTTAATCTACCTCTATTGATTTGATTATTACATTAATAGCAAGAGGAATTGAGAGGTAAAAGAAAAATCAAACATGTTTTACTCCCACAGCTGGCTGTCATGATCTCTAGTTGAGTACTAAATGGAAACTTGACTGGTGTGGCTCAGTTGGTTGTCCCACACAGCAAAAAATGTCCCTGGTTTTTTGAGAGGTCAGGGAACATGCCTGTGTTTCAGGCTTGGTCCCTTGTCAGGGTCCATATGAGACACAACTGGTTGATGTTTCTCTTTTACATCAGTGTTTCTTTCCCTCTCTTTGTCCATTCCTTTCCCTTCTATAAATAAATATGGAAGAAGGAAGGAAGGAAGGAAGAAGGAAGGAAGAGTTTTATAAAAGATAAAAGGAAAACACCTGGCAGCTATAAGTAAAATGTGGAAACTTGTCAGGAAAACAGGCTGCAAGAGATACATTGACAAGTAAGAATGTAACCTGCTAAACATGAGGTGCATAGATCTGTTTTCTGCTCTGAAATTAACATCAGCAATACAATCCCATAACTGGGTACAGGACTTGGTGTTATCTGAAAGCAGGAAGACTTTTGGACTCTAGTAACCAATAACCCCCAAAGAATGATGTCAGGGGAGAAATAATTTAGATCTCAAAGATAATAAAAATAGTAAAATGGATGTGGAAAACCAAGTTCCAAGGCTGCAAACTTTGAGCCCCAGTCCCCTCATTACTATTCCAGCAGATAGACAATAAATAAAAGGACTTTATTTGCAAGTGGTAAGAGAAATGTAAATATTTTATTAGAAGAGGTGTCAATTTAGGAGGGCCAAAGTAGAAATCTTTGCCATCTAATCTAGACATTCAAAATTTTAAAAAATTATGGTTCTAAAGTTTAACTGAATAAATAGAAAGTATATTTTATTGGAAATTAGAAGCTTCTAGGAGAAGCACAGATAATTCCTTTCTTAAAAAAATAATAAAATTTTTTTAGGGACTGTCTCTGAATAAAATTAGGCTCCTATAGGTAATAAATGCCAGCACCACATACCTCCTCCTTCCATCATCCCTTCACTATATTCTTTGTCACTGAGTTACTTTTTTATTTAGTTTGAATTGCCTTCTTTCTTTCTTAGTTTATCCTTTTCTATCTCCTATCTGTTCCACTACCACTCCCTAATAGTCTTAGAGAAAATGACAATAGAAATTTATACAAAATAATCCAGGAATTCTAGCATTTCCCTTCAGAAAACAACAAACAAACAAACAGACAAAAACTTTGTTTTATTAAAAGGGCAATGAGGGGTTATATATGTTTCTAAAACTAAAAAAATAATATAAAAATCTACCTAAAAATTTCAAAGATTTTCTCCAGGACTCTCATGGGCTTGTAAAAAATTCTAATTGAACTGTTGAGACATAAGGTCATGGCTATTCTGATCTCCTCCAGTGACTGCACCTATGGGTTCCTGGGAGTGAAGCCACAGATTCACCAAATAAGGTTCACTGGGAAACCCCTGTAGAAAAGTCTGTTCACTTTAAAACAGGATATGGAAAACTTAAAAAGTATTGAAAAGAAGAAAAAATACAAAAGGAAGCATATGGTTGCTCAGTGGAATACAAATGTGTTTCCTTTTCTCCTTATTTGTAGTTAAAAAGAAATTAAAAGTACTATAATAGGAGAAATCCCAAAGGCCCTTGTAGGTACTGGGACTACTTTATCTGGTCTTAACATCACCCAATTAAGAGGAATGCTTTGGTGCAAGTTATAGGGACATCTACCAACTAATGAATGTTCCTAAGTCAAAACCTGTCCCCTTCAACTATAAAATATCATGAGATAACATGTTTTTACTGGTCTAATCAGCCTCAGTATACCTAACAGGGAGAGACTTTGTTTAAACTAATGGCACCCACATATTCTTTTCCTAGAAGGGTGAAATGTATTTGAATACTGAAACAATGAGGAAAATAATAATTATAAAGGAACTTACACAAGAAGAGCAAGACATCTTGAGACTAAATGTTTCTTGCAGGATGTTCCAATGGAACTTTGAGCTCTCTCCAGTACAGATATAGTTGAGATCAGTCAGCCACTCCTATTATAATAACTTGATGATACTTTGCCTCTGCCTAATATTTGCCATTTTACTTGAGACCTGATGCACTAGCTGGGATTAAGTGCATTATATCAAATTATTTTAAAAGGAGATGTAATTTACATAGAAGCATCTATAATTCTGACACCTTGCTGGTAAAAAAAAAAACAAATAAAAAGGAGAGTTGTACATAATCTCAGAGGTATAAATAAAATACTTATCACCAGATATGCTGTGATTCCAAATCCACATACTTTATTATCATGCACATATGTGGACTGTGAACATTTTTCAGTGATAAATTTATGTAGTACCTTGCTCAAAACTTCAGTATAAAATAATGCACAGTCAATATTTCTTTGCCTTCACTTGGGAAGATTGCTAATTTTCTTGGTCTAAAATGTCCCACATACATACTGAGAGCTCCACCTATTTCTCCCAGATTAAGATTTGATTTACTTTTATGCTCTAGGATATTACTAGACTTACAAAGGACACAATTTACTTTTCAGAACAGCTAGCAAAGAAAGGAGATGAGGTCTCAAAGGATAAGCTTCCATTTTGTTTACCTTAAATAAAATAGATTTGAGAAAGATACTGTCCTGCAGTATGCATCCCTGCTGTGGATGCTCGTCAAAATATGAGAAATATCATACACAGAAACTTCCATGATTCTGTGGGGGAATAGAGAACATGGCCACTTTCTCTAGTGGAAAGCATACCGTATCCATTCCCAAGCAGATTTTTATTAAGAAAGCAGACTCAGTTTGTAGATTCACAGTCTGGCAGAAAGGATTAAAGGAAACAGGTGACTTACAAAGATGCTAACATAACTCCTACTATGATTCTGGGTAGAGATTAGAGTTTTAACATATGAAAGGACTACAGGTTCCAAAGGTTCCCTGTCTGTGCCTTTAAATTCCAAGTTAATAACATCCTCCAGCAAACAGGTCTCACAGGATCTTGCATATTCTTTGTCCTAGGTCTGATTACCCTGGGGGTCTGCCATCTCCAGTCTGGGCTGCCCCTTTGTCTATTTTTGTAGGCTTGGGCCTGGCAATCAGGAGATAAAAGCATTCAGGAGACTTGGATTTCTCACATCTAAGTACAAAGACTCAGGCTTAGAGGGGGCAGGGGTTGATGTCAATCACCCCTTCCTTTCCACAGCCCCGTGAGTCTCATCCCTGTAACATTCCCATGTGATTGCATCTGTCTTAGGTCCATTCTCTATCCTAGAGAATCATTACCCATCATTGACTGCCGATCAAGCAGAAGGGAATGAGGCATATGAACATGCAGTGTCCATGTCAGGGAAATACATTTTTTGTCTCCTTAGTGGCTCCTGGTCTGGAGGTCTCTCACTCAGCCTAATTCACAGGGAGTTACAGCTTCCTGAGACCAGGCAGGGCGGTCCCCAACATAGATTGACAACTCATATCTAGAGATGGATATTAATTAGCCTCGAAAGACTCAATGGAATCCTTTTTTTTTTCCTCTTTTAAAATAAAGAAAAAAACTTATAGGATGCTGGTTTTAACTGGCTATTGTCACTATTGTGTTAACAATTTTTCCTGTTTTTGTATGTTTTATTAAAGTCAAATTCATGGAACCTGCCCCCTTCCCAAAAAATCAAGATGTAAAATCTCTAAAATAATATCTAAAGCCCACATTCTGACACATATTAAGTAAAAACTTTCTAACTTTCCATACAAAAAATACTTAGGAAGATTTAACTCAAAAAAAAGACACTACCTTTGATCTATGCAATATTATCATCAGCAATTAGACTCAGAAGCCAAAGTGCTCCCTCCCTATGTGACAGTAATTTCTGCTATGGGCACATTATGTGAACAAACAGAAAAGATATATATGGGCTCTCCATTTTTTATGTTTCCATTCTTTTGAATGTCTACTGAAATCCCATCATACTCAACACTTCTGCAAGTTTCTCACTTTCTGCACCTATTGTTTTCAACTTGATGTAACAGTGTTATCACAGAAAGATTGCTGCCTTCTATGCAGAATAAAGACATCCATGGCTGCATTTTACCCACTGACCATCTCTTTGTGTCCAGGGATTGTTCATGGGAAACTCCTTGCTGATGCTGATTTAATGTGGTTTATATATGAATCGGTGAACAATGAACAGTAAAATTGGATAGGCAATAGTTTCTATGACAGACACAATGAAATGTGTTTATGTTTACATCAGTAAGAAAGTCCCAGTAATCTGAATTAATTGTTCTAACTCAGGCTTGTCATGACAAAAAATCAAAAACCCTACATTTGTACTAGCAGTAGCAATGAAGTTTGCATAGCTCACAACACTAGAATGTTGTGGAAGCAGCAAGCCGTCCTAACTTGCTCAGGCAAGTACATTAAATACAGCAGATAGGTTGCAGAATTATTAGATCTTATGCAGATATTGAAACATTTGGAAATTATCAGAACTAGACAGCATTATGTTAAGTGAAATTAGCCAGGCAATGAGGGACAAATACCATATGATCTCAACTTTAACTGGAACCTAATCAACAAAACAAACAAGCAAGAAAAATATAACCAGAGACAGTGAAATTTAGAACAATCTGACAGTGACCAGATGAGAGGTGGGAGAGGATAATGGGGGAAAGTGGGGAAGCATTTTCAGGAACAACTATAAAGGATGCATGGACAAAACCAAGGTGGGAGGATGTTTGGGGTGAGAGGGAGTGGCGGTGGGTAAATGGATACAACTGTAATTGAACAACAATAAAATATTTTTAAAAAGAAAATTACTAGAGCAAAAATAGAATTTCAAGACTTCTAAAGCTGCTACCATGAAAGCAAAAGAAATTCTCTTAGCTGATGCTGCAGCTAGCTGGGCAGTATTAAACAGCAAAAATTTTGTCCTGAGAATGCTTGGTACTTCTTATTAAATCAATAAAAAGCCCTCTTTTACAGTCCTAGTGGATCTCTGAGGAAAAAGAAAAGGGAGCCTGACAACAAAAAGGGGGGAGGCTTTGAAGAAAAGAAGCATAAACATAGTCAAATGGGAACCAATCTTACCTACAGGGACTCAGTTATTGATACTTTAGCATGTATAGAAACTAATGTACTGGGTTTTTACAAACATGATTTCATGAAGTAAAAATACTACTGGAAACCTCTTACTGTAGCTCATAAAGTCTACAGCAGATGATCTATCTGACCAAATATGACACTGGGAAATCATTCAACTAGGCCCATATACATTTACTGCTTTCCCCATACCCACTTGAAATATGGCAACTGAATTTTATACGAATGCTACCATCTGAAGAATACAGATATGTGTTAATTTTATATTGCATATATTTTCCAACTGGGTTGAGGCATTTTCTTGAATTAGAGCAACAGCCTCAACAAAGGTAAATTATTATTGGGAGAAATTAACACTAATTGTGGAATTCCCACAGAGTTACAATGACTGAGGGACTCATTTCTCCAGGCAAACAATGCAATGAATTTCTAATACATGGGCTATTTATAGTATTCTCATTGTGCTCATCACCATAATTTTCTAGATTGGTGAAATATACAAAATATGCAGTTAAAACTTATCTAAGTAAAATCTTAGAATCTTTTAATCCTCTTTAGCCAAAAGCCTTTTAACCTAAAATTTACTCCTTTTGGTAAACACATAGCTTTTCTCCTCATTCAATAGTCACTGGTCACCCTATACATCTAAACAGAGGGATATATAGATCAACCTTATTAAATTAGACATTCTGCATTATTATCAAAAACTTATTCATCAACTTATAACAAATGATAAATTAGTGATATCCATTTTACAGGTGCACTGCTAGGCAATGGTGATGACTTCACAGACAATGACACATTTTGTCTAATGGAAGAGACATGAATTAAAGACACTCGCCACCATTGTTGGAAGAAAACCTTACCAGGTGCCCAACAGCCAATGTACACCTGTTCCTGTCTCTGAAGCTTGCCTCTACTTATCACAATCGAACATATTTCAAGGATGAGAATTTGCTGGTGTCAGAGACAGACAGCTATCTATCTGCCAAGACAATGTCTTTGCCAAGACATTGACAGATTCTTTTTTTAATGTTTATTTTAATTATTATGCAAGTACAATTTTATATCTTTTACTCCCATTCCAGCCCACCCACCCAGCCAACATTTTTTTTATAACTACAAATTGATGTTGAACATTGTAAGTTTGATTGTTTTTACCTGTCTGCTAAAATCAGTCATAATAGTACTTATAGTTGTTCTTTTGGCTTTTCTCTAACAGTGTGCATAGAGCACAACTGTTAATAATTTCTAAAGATGTATGTGATAACTTTTATTTTACCAAAAATGTTCTTTTTATGGTTTTTCCTTTGAGGCAGGTTAGTAAGGAGCTAGAAATACTCCTTTGCAAGTGAAATGGGGAAATTGAGAGAGGTGCCTGAACAAACTGGTCGAGCAATTTACATCTGGATACAAAAGCTTACCCAGGTGAAAAGACCCAGGTTCCTTGCAATAAATGAAATGTGCTGCACCTTTTTTTCAGGGTGACCTTTCCTCTTCTGGCATATAGCTGCTCATGGAATTTAGACCTGGCCTGCAACTGACCAAGTAGTGGAGACCACACCCTGAAAGGGCACACCTGAAAATGCCAATGAATATTATCTTGAGATCTTCCGAGACCACGCCTAAAATTTTCACCTTCTGAAGGCAATAAAACTCTTCAACACAAATAAAACTGTGTTCACTCTTGTTTTTATTTTTAAAATATATTATTTATTCATTTTTTAGAGGGTGGATGGAGATAGAGAGAGAGAAACATTGATGCGTGAGGAAAAAATTCAATAGGTTGCCTCTTGCACACCCCCAATAGGGGACCTCTCCTGCCACCCAGGCATGTGCTCTCACTGAAAATTGAATCAGTGACTTTTCAGTTCATAGGCCAATGCTCAGTCCACTGAACTAATCAGCCAGTACAGCATGCAACCTTCTTGAGGCACATGTAGTGAATTGTTTTTCTTTCTTTAGGGGAGGATAAATTTCCTTTCTTGTCATCTGTGAGGGGTTCCCAGGAGACTTGCAATAAGAGAGCATGGCAGCAGCAGCTTGTCCCAAGGAAACCCCTGAACCTTTCCACAAGGCCCATTTTCTGTGACTCTGCAATAAGTTGAGAACAGCCCCTCCCAGTCTCACAGGTTTCCCATAATATTTTAAGAGAATCAAAGCTGCCCCACCTAGTCTCTCTTCTGATTCTCTTTTTGTTCTTGGTCCATCCTTGTGTCACCACCCCATGCTTAAATAAATGTACCCTCAAAATCACCTGGCCTTCTTTTGTGAAATTCTTCCTGAACAAATTCAAGAATCCATGTATTAACCATTAACCTTAGGCAATCCTGCTCTGAGCAGGGCCCCCATTCTGGCAACATCTTGAAATTTTGAAGAAATGGTATTGCAAAAGAAGGAAAAGTAATGTGTGCGTGTGTTTTAGGAGAGTTTGAGTCAGGTGTTTATCCCTGGCTGGTGTGGCTCAGTAGACTGAGCAGAGCCAACAAACAAAGGGTTGCCAGTTCCATTCCCAGTTAGGGCACCTGCCCTGTAGGGGCACATGAGAATCAAGCACACATTGATGATTCCCCCCTCTTTCTCTCTCCCTTCCCCTCTCTCTAAAAATAAATTTATAAATTTTTTTTAAAGTAAGTAGTTTATCCTACTAAGTTGGTTATTTCTGAGGAAAAAGAAAATAAGAGAAAGTTGTAGAATACTACTGGAATAAAAATATTAAGAAAGGAATTTTATGAATAAACACTAGAACCTAATTATATGAATATCCTCATACCATAACTCAATAGGGACTGTTAACTATATTATTCAAATGGAAGCTGAAGGGGCTATAAAATACAGTTTTCATATCTGCTGCTGAAGCAGAGGAAATGTACTTATGAAATTCTTATTGTCCTCACCTGTGGAGCTTTCAAATGGTAATTGTAGTTTACTACATTGTGTTCTTAGAGCCTGGTCCCCAACTAAACTTTAAGATGACAGCTTCCTAGTGTACAACTAGCAAAAATAAGATTAATAATGAATAATTAATAGATGGGCATAGTAAATATGACTCCATCTCATGGTCAGATGGGTAAAACTAGATTGGTGTATAGTGTGTCCTCAAATTATAAGTAAATGTAATACAGGATACAAAATACAGAGAATGAAGACAGCACAATTTAGATCATGAAAGCTTCTAAGTTTGAAATAATCCAGAGTGTTTTTCTAATAAATGCCTGTGGAACTGACTGCTCCCATTTACCTGATTTTCTCTTTTGAAAACATTCAGGTTTGACTTCCATCAAAGGTGAAGGTCTTGCTGCATCACAACTGGTTTATCATTCATCAAGATGAATGCTACTACTTCCTAAGAATCCCTTCCTAGCACTTGAGACAATATTATTTAACCAAAAGATTGGTCTCCAATGAATCTTTTAGGTTAATTTATAGTGAAAGAGGGCAGTGTGGACAAAAAAGGGACCACATAATAAGCCTGATGAGCTCAGGGGAGGCCTGTGTGGTAGGGCTTACAAACTCAGAGACCTGAAGTAACCACAGAGGATGGTCTGAAATTAAAATTTTAACCAAAAGTGAGTCATGGTGAGTAATCATGTCCAAGGCCAATCTCCTTCCTGATGAAAGTCAATCTTTACCTTAAATAAGGTGTTTATTTTATTTTTATTTGATTTCTTTAACATAACATATCTTAAAAATGTCAGGATAATTTTCTTTATTCCAGACCCCTCACTGCACCATAGGAGAAACCACATACCCTCTCATTACTATGGTTATTGTGTTTATTGTTAACTGCTGTCTTTCCTGTACCAACCAACCTCACAATTGGGTCCATTTGTTTTTACTTTTTACCCAGTCTCAGAGATTTCTGCACTTTGAATCCTCCAACTCCTTTATGGATAGTCCATGGATTTCATGTAACCCCTTAGGCCTCTGGCTTTCACTGTACTGTATAAAATAAGGGGCGACACTGCAGTGTTTCAGAACATTCTCTCAGTCCATTGTGGTTTTGCTTTCCAGGAATTATCATCATGTTTGGGCCAAGTACATCATAAAAATTCCCATCAGGTTGAAACATTTCTTACGTTGACAGCTGAAAATTTCAAGCTTCTGATCAGAACTTTGTCTTTCTAGTTACCTGCCCTCACTCTGCAACTATCCATAGGCCTGTCAAGAGCTGCCTCATCACAACAAAAGACACTCTTATCACCCTCATCCCTTAGAATTCCAAAAGAGTTAGCTTTCTTTTTGTAAATCCAAGAAAGAAGATCAAATATATTTTTGTAACATCACATGAGAGAACTCATGCTTCTCATGGTGGGGTCACTCACCCAGAGTCACACAGCCTGCAGGTGGACTCTGTATTATCAGTGGGCACTTGGTATATATGCTTGTTTTTTGCAGGGTGTTTTTCCTTATGTGAGAGGGATTGGAAACTTAAACACTACTTTTCCCCTACTCCTAGTGATTGAGAATCCAGATGTGAATTAAATGCAGTTGCTGAAGTGCACTGGTTCATAATTTAGAAACTGGGAGAAAGATGGGGCTATTGTTTCTGCTACTGCAGTGACTGATGGGAAGGCTGTGGCAGACACAGCTTTATGTGAAGAAGCATGTGTTTTTTAACCTCTGAGTGTGGCTGTGGCAGTGCAACCTTGAAAGTAGATTTCCAGGGGTAACTCCCTAACTTCTATTTCTATAGCTATTCAGTGGTTTTGCAATACTGATTCTTTCTGTTAAAGACTTTTCTGTACACAAGTTCATAGGTTTACTTGTAAGAGCCCAAAACTAAAAACAACACAAGTGTCCATGAAGGGTGAATAGATAATCAATATTAATGCATCCCTGGAATGAGATATAAATAGAGAATAAAAAAGAGAACTATGTCAAAATAGCCAAATTTGGCCTCAAATAGAATACTTTGTGATAAAAATTTTGAAAATCCCAGAAAGTGTCAATGAATTTATAATGAAAAAAATTGAAGAGAGTTCCCTTAACGCTAAAAAAGGAGGTGGAGAGGTGAAGAAAATAGAATTTACAAGAGGGCTTGAGAAGACCTTAATTGTAAGGGACATCATCTTTATTTTCATTGTACAACTTCTCTGGTGCTTGCATCTGAAAACACTTCATAAATTGCATACTTTCAATATTTTAAGCTCATTATATTCAACTATAATTAAATAACTATATTAAAATTATATATACATCTATGAAATATTGCCTAAAGGATAAGTTGAATACAAAGTCCAAAATTTAAAAAAAATGATACCCAACTATAACATGATATCTTCTTGCCCATGTTTCTACTTATCCACAGGGTGTGGCAGAATTACTCTGCAGAAGGAACCTTTCTGGGACACCGATGACTCCACCTCAGCAGCACCCATAGTGCAGCAGGGGACCAACCTCAACAGTACCACTCATTCCACAGTCTTTCTATCTCTTCAAGCTCTCACAAAGGACTCTGTCTACTCTTCCATCCAGCCAAGCATCACCCCTACAAAGGTCAATCTTCTGAGGAAGCTTTTTTTGTTTTCTTTAACACCCTCTGTTTTTTATGGACTAAATGCCCACTAACTCTCCAGGTTTCAGCCAAGAGGTAACTTTCTCAGAAGTGCTCTCCATGTTCCCCAGACCAGGTGAGACTCAATTATATACACTGGAGGGACCAGAAGTTTTGTTTTGAGGCCCTTCACTGGATTATAATTAAGTTCCTAGAGCCATGATTTAGGCTGACAGCCTGTCTGTGTTACAAGGTAAAGTTAATGAGCACAGGGCCCACATTAGTCCTACTCTGTTTGTAGTTTACAGGGCTCAGGCAAGAGCCTGACACGTGACAGATACTCCATAAACACACATTCAATCAATAAGGGAAACTGCACAGTGGAAGCCTTTTATTCTGTGTGACACTTCCAGTAAAATCATGTTCTTATAGACACAAAGACATTGGTGTCAACATGAGAGGAGACCACCACCCTCTTGGGGACATCATAGGGTCAGGCTTTTATTTCTCATACAGTCAGCAGGAATGAAAGGATCCTCCCAACAGTGAGGGGCTGGACTGCATTTATTCCTCCAAAGTCACAGCCTTTGACAGTCCCACCTTGTGACTTATGTTTCATCACCCCACCCCATGTTTTTCATGTTCTTACAGATAACTGATCAGACAGAAACACTGGATACTGAACCCCAGGAAAAGTTACTGCCAGCGAAGAAAGAATACACACTGACGTTATAGGAATTGGAACAGTTTTCATTCCCAAAATTATTGGTCTGTGGGATACCTGCCTGTTGTCCCTGAAGACATGTCTCCACTTCATGATGTCCTGGGGAACAAGGGTAACTTCCTGTGCAGAAATGGTCAGGGGAACCCAGAATCTGTGGGTGCTTCTATCTCACAGGTGCTGAGGGTTCTAAAAAAACTCTCTTATCCTAATAAAAGAACACACAGGGGCCCCAGTTGAGTATTCACCTGGAGATGCTCCTGCTCCTGCTCCTGCTCCCTGTGGGCAGACAGGGGCACAGAAATGGCTTATATGCAACATCTCAATTTAGTAATGGTGGACACACAGGATAGATATATTTTGGTTTGACCTTCCAGGCCAGCACCCTTCTCCAAAAGCCTCAGGAGAACCTTCACCAAGCCCTTCTTTCAGATACTTGAAAGCAGAGATCTCTGTATGGCTCAGCACATGCCCCTTGTGGGACAGTTATCCTGACATTGGACTCATGATATCCAGGACAATGCCTGCCTTTTCACTAGGTTCACTATGTACTGGTCAGAAACCCTGTGCAACATCTGACATTGGCTGCAGTTCTGCTTCTGTCCTCTAGGGCAAACATTGCAACGCACGGGAAATAGACACAGACACTGGGCTTTGACTAAGATGGAAAAGTAGCCTGATTTTCATCCCCTGCTTCAACAGGCTTGTCTAGGTCCTCCCTCTTGACTGGTCTGTCCCACCTGCTACTTCCAGAGACTGTTAACAGAAAGGGACTGTGAAGTAAACCTGACAAGCTCAGGGGGCCACATGGCAGGCCTGACAATACTCACAAAATATTCCAATCAGAAATTTCCAACTTGGCAGGCTGTCACATCAAAGGCCTGCATTTTCCTTAAGAAAGATCAGTCTTTAATTTAAGTGAGCCCTGGCCAATTTTTGTGCATCTTGGAGAGCATAATTTGACACATCAGAGGGGTTTTCTTCCATGGGCCATTCACATCACAGAGTGTGGGACAAGTGTATGAGACCACAGCATCCTTTAGGTTATCTGGTCCCCTGCACACCTTCTCTGTGTCCTATAAATGCTAATTATCCTCTACCCGCCAATGTAAAAAAATATGTGTGTCTCCACTTTGCCTTTTTTTCCAATTCGGGAGATTTCTCTGCTATGTTTTCTTTTATCTCCTTCTAGATTTTATCCAAATTTTATCACCTTCTCCTTTGATGATAATGTATAAAATAAGCTGAAAAACTGCCTTTGTTCAAAGCATTTGAGTCCTTTCTCCAAGGCATCTGAGGTCAGTTTGGCTCAGATAAACTCATTACATTGCTGTATAAGCTTGGACTTTTTTTTTTTTTTTTTTTTTACTTTGACAGAGCCTAGGAGCACCTCCTCTCTCAGGGTTTTCTGTGCTGCTCTCTTCTCCATGCCTGGCATCATCCATGGGCAAGTCTGGTGACCACAAGGAATCTGCCCAGGGATAACTCAGAGATTTTCCCAACAGCCAGCAGCACAAGGACAGGTCCAAAAAACAGACAGAGAGGAATAGTCTACCTGAAACTGTCTCTTGAGAACCAGGCAGCCCACAGGCACCTGACCTTTCACAACAGTCCTTTCTTCCTGTGACACACAGGACATCTCCCACTTCACATTCAAAACTGCGTGTTCTACTGAGAATTCCAGTCTTGAGTTTTAATCCCTGGAAGCAAAAGTCAGTCTGGTGACAACCTGAGATAGAAGAAGGGTCCCCTCTGCAATTATCACCAAGTTTAACCACTTCTCATCCCCAGAGTTATTTCTGTTACCTTCATATGGGAAAAAAATAAAACCAGAGAGTTTTTGAGAACATGGGGAAAACCTGGTGCCCAGCTGGGTTTCTGTGTCACAAACAAATAATCCCCTTGTTTGATGATATCTTGGGCTTTCTGTGTAGTGCTGACAGACCCAAACTAAAGACACAGCAGAGGCCAATGCTTGCATTATTGTGTCATCTTCTCAAGACACCTATGTTCCTGTCAGCCTTGCATTTCCAAGTGAGCTCCACAGGTCATAATTAAGATCAACCTCTGGCCAACTGTATCCAGTCAGAATCTGCAGTTTAACAGTATTTGGAGACTTCCCCTGTGCACAAGAGAGCAGTAGAGGTGGTTCTACTTTCACAAGAAGAGATCTCATTCTGAAAGGTAACCTGCATTAGCTGGACAGCTGTTTGAGCTGCATTTATAAGGTGTCACCTGGACATTGCAATGTTTCACAGGTTTCTGTGACTTAGATCAAGAACTACTGCTTTGAAGGGAAGAGTCAAATATGAGAAAGAGAGGCTTTGGAAAAAACTACTGGGCACCTGATAGGAAACTGTAGGGAAACCCCTAATCCCAGAAACCCCAGGCTTGTGCTTTTCCAAATACAGCATGATAGAGGGTGTTTATGTATATGTTTATGCATGTGTACATGTGTTTGCATGTGTTTTTGTGTAGTGTTGAGAGGCCTCAGGAGTTCCCAGGGAACCAAATTATAGGAGGGTTGTCCTGGTTAGGACAAAGGTTGGCAAAAACTAGAGCAGAAAGTGGGATGGTAATGTACACACTCCCTGCCCCCAGCTCACATGACAAGAATGGTGAACTTGAACCATAACAAAGCTCAGTGCACAGGTAAGACACACAGCAGATTTCACCACTTTGGACAGAGTTGCCTGTGAACCTTACAGAACTTCAAGCTTCACTCAAAGCAGCAGCTACAGAGCAGACAACATACACCATGGGATCCCTTTCAGTCTCTACTCACAGAGGACTTGTCCACTGTCAAGGGATCCTGCTGGTTGGTGAGTAGGAGATGATTCCTAGGGGTAGACTAGGATCTGACACAGATACTGGTTGGGATCTGCTGAAGAGACCAGTGCTCTGAGAAAAGAGGGAAGGCTTCTGTCTAGATCTGCGTGTAAAGGAAAGAAGGAAAGAGTAGGATGGGGAAGGGGGTTCAGCAAGAGGAAAATCTCATAATCTGGAAGTGGAGGGAGGCAGGAAAATGTGGATTGCTGTTCATTTCCTGTTATTCATCACTGAGAATTCAATTATGAAAACTGGTAATAATAATAATGATTTATTATTGACATCATTTCTGGGGTCAAGAAATACCAGAAAAACTTAAACAGGCATGCTAGACATTGTCTTTACTACTAACCTCAGAAATGAGCAAATAATCCCCAGGAGATACAGCACTCATTCATTCATCCCTATGCACTTTCAAGCTGTTGCAGTCACTGGAGGTACCAGATCAGAAAAGCCCTGCTCTCAGAAAGCTTCTGTTCTATGGAGGAGAGAGGGACAAGGAAAGGTGTGTAGATGTGAGGTCAGGTACCCAGAACAGTCATAGGAAAAAAAAAAGAACAGGACAGGTCAGAATGTGAAGGCAGAGAAACTTTAGAGAAGGTGATCAGCAAAAGTGTCTTTCAAAATTGACCCTGAGTCAGCACTGGTTTTAGCACAATGAGGAGGTGACCAAGACAAACACCTGGAAATGCGTATTTGAAACAGAAAAAATAACTGCTTCAGAGGTGCTGAAGTAATGGGGGCCATGCTATAGACCTTGACCATGGGAGACACACACTCACCTGCAGACCAAGGTTGAGAGATAAAGAGACCTGCTCAGGATTCAGGACTTCATCTCTTTGTCCCAATACATAGATGAAAATATTTACCCACTTTTTTCTTTTTTTCCTAGTCTGACTCTTAACCTTCTGGAGCCTGCCCATCACAGCCCAACTCAATATTGTGTCAACCTATTGTGCCAAAGGGGAGGATGTGGTTCTGCATCTCCACAATAAGCCTCCTGAGGCTGTAGCTTTTGTATGGTACAGGGGGAATGGCATGGACAAAAATAATGTAATTGCGTTTTTCATTATGACATTAAGTTTCCATCTAAGTGGCCCTGAAAACAATGGACAAAAGATTATAATCTATGATGGATCCTTGCTGTTGAAGAAGGTCACCATGATGAACACAGGAACATACACCATAGTGGCCCACCTTCCAGATTCAAAAAAAGAAACAGGATTTGGGCAACTTGATGTATATGGTGAGTAATTGCTCTCTGATGACTGGGGGTTGGGTGGGGTGACTCCTACCTCACACACAGGACTGACAACCCTGGACACTACCTCCATTCCCCTCCATGTTTTGTTTCAGGTTCAGTTTTAACATTTAATGTAGAATACACAGAGTGTAGACAAACTTCCTAAAATCTCAATTCCCTTCCCAACTTGCAGCCCTGCAGACAATCACTGAAAACAGAAGGGTCAATCTGTTGAGAGTAACTCAGCAGAGGGAGACAAATGTCAATTCTTCCCCCTCAGTTCCTATGAACTTGACCTGAGGCTAACCCAGCTACACTGGGTCAGAGCATGGTCTGAGAAGCTTCCTGATATTCGTACAGAGCTCAGCTCAGAAACCTCTCCCCAGAAGTCTGTGCCAGGTTTCTTCACTCCAAGGATGCTAGGCAGTCTGTGACAGTTTGGTTTTGGTGCCCTTGAAAGGGCTGAGTGTGTTACAGTTTAATGGGCCTGAGTCACAAGGCTCCTGAGCCTGTCACCAGTCCTGGCTCAGGCTCAAGAGTCACATCTTGGCAGAAATGGAGTTTGGCATCACCAGAGTCTGTGTGTGGAGAGCACAGTTACACAATGTCTGTGGATATTAGCTGACTATTCTGGGGGATCTAGGAAGGTCCAGAAAAAGGTCAGCATCTTCAGAAAGAAACTGAGAATAAAAGATTCTCCTGGAAGGTCCTCAGTCACAGGGATCAGCTCAGACCAATGAGATCTGGGAGTCCAATGATAAGAGATGCTTTGTTTGAACAGCTCTTCTGTTTCAAGATTTAGATCAGATAGTGACCATACTTTACAGTTAATACATAGACAACCTTCTTCATTGAGAACAAACTGAGGAACAGGGAGATACAGTGATACAGTTACTACAGCAGAGTCACACAGAATATGAGCAGCTGATCATAGTCACTCCTGGGCTATCTATAGCCATAGCTTTAATTTCTTTACCTTGGAGACCATAGAAGAGGATCTTTGGATTCTAAACAAACAACAACAAAAACAATAACAACAACAAAAAAACTGGTTCAGAAACTTTTTTTGTTAAGTGTCCTCAGCTCATAGGAATACAATTTGGTCTGTGGGGTGAAAAACTGGAGACATAATCTATTTTTACTCTAGAACCAAAGTACCTGCAGTAATAATCAGAATCACTGTATACATTACCGAGGCATCCCCCTCAGGTGGCCTATTCACATCTCCCTGCACTGGATTTGGCATCACTTATGTGTTTCCTGTTTCGGTGCAGTCTCTCCCAGCAGATATAAATGGAAGGACTTTGTCTTCTCACTCCCCACTCTACCCCTGAAACCAACTCATGGACCAATAACTAACAAACACTCAGTTGTTGATGGATTAGGAAGAAATAAATTGGGAATGAGTGAGTGAAGTGAATGATCCAAAATCACACTGGAGTCTGGAAACTGGATACAGAGTCCTTTAAATTCTTGCCATGGGGAAGAGGTTTTCTGTGCCTCTAGGAACTAACACCATCATCTCAGAACCTTTTACTTTTTTTTCTAAGAAAATAGTCTTTCTTGCAATTAGTCTTAGGCCCTAGGGTATTAATCATCATTTTCACACACATGATAATTTTAAGTTTTTTCACATTTCTATCTCATAGCCACCTAACACAAATTGCCAGAAGGACCAGAATTTCAGCAAGCCCATGCTCCACACTGCTCTATGACCCTGATTTTGCATTTGCACAACTCCCTACCTGCCCTAGGAGGAGAGAGAATGACTTGAATGGTGAAGGGCAGATCATATGATATCACTGCCATTATCAGCTTCCTTGCTACTGGACTTAATGTGTCATTTCACTCACACCCCAGTCTCTAGGAAGTCCTTGGAAATTGTGCCCCATAGAAACACACTTCAGCTGGGTGACAGAAGTCTGTGTATCATCTACAAGGAAAGACTTCTGGTCAACTAGGAAGTCAGGTGGTCTGGGGAATATTGTGTTAGCTCTGGGCTGTTATGTGTGGCCTTCATTATATGAATAGTTCCCTTTTCTTCTTACAGTCAATGTCTTTTGTTAAAACCTTAACTACTTCCCTCTAGAAATTAATTATACCATGATAATGACTCAGTTGGCAAGGAAATAAAGTCTTGTTCAGAGTGAGAAGCGTTTTAGATAGAAATCCTCAAGGTGTATAACCATGAACACTGGATTGGGCCATCCTTAATGCTAATAATTTTTTAAGAAAAGCTAAATGCTTTTCCACTTGCTGTAAACTTCCCTTAGCCCCCAAGATGGACAAAGGTAGTAAGCTTGCCTTCCTCAAAGTATATAAATGTTCACACAAGGCATGGAACCTGAAGTTTTGTGAAGTCAAAAAAAAGTTCTAGGATCAGATCAATAAAGCTCATGAGAGAAAAATTGTACCCGATGATGAGGTTATGAGCCATACACACTGGGAAGGGTTTGTGTGCTGCTACTACAGAGAAGAGTGAGGGAACAGGTATAGAGTCCCCCTGAGGTTGTATGGGCTCAGAGAGGAGGTGCAGCTTTCACTTTACATACTGTCACCTGAACTTAGACAGTTTTCTTTCTGCAAATGCCAGGACCATATTCTGGTGACCTTTACATTCTTCACTGTGGACTGTGAGTGGTGGAGATCTCTAAGGAAGCAGCACAGCTCCATGTCTCAAGCACATACTCAAAGATTCATGTGCTCTCTTTCTCCACAGAGCATTTGAGAGTGCCCGTCCTTCTAGCTAACAGTTATGCAGTCAGAGAGAATGAAGATGATGTCGTCTTGACCTGCCACACAAATGGAAAATTCCTCCAGTGGTTTTTAAATGGCACGAGTCTGAAGTTCACAAACAGAATGAACCTGATTGCAGATGGCAGAAGAATCACCATAAACCCTGTCATGAGGGAAGATGCTGGGGATTACAAGTGTAAAGTGTCCAACCCCATCATGTCTGCTGAAAGTCAAGGTCTTGAACTGTATGTGTATAATGACTGACCCTCTTTTTTTTCTCTGTGTTATTTAACTCTAAATTAAATTTCTTTAATTTATTTTAATACATTTATCTGGAGGTAAATAGTTCTTAAAAGATTTACATTAAGTTAATAAGCACTCAAAAATGTGAGCTGACATTGTCATTAATATCGACTTAAAGTCACATTTCAAACCAACCCATGCCTTGGTTTCATCTCATTAGTACCATGTCCACAGTGTAGTTAACATTGTGTCCCTCAAAGAATTAGCAGTGACTGTATGATAGCCAATGGGAGCAGGCGATGAGCTTACAAAATCTGAGCTCTGTCACTTCTCCATGCAAACATGGGGAGGCACCTGGTCACAATTATAGATATTGGGAATGGACAAGAGGACATCCATGTAGGTAGCAACACTGATCTTACTTTTTCTCTTAGACAGCTTTCAAAAGATTTCTAAAGTCTCAGGTGTTGTTATTTATATGTCAATAAAACTATTTGTGAAAGGACCAAAAAAGCATGGTACATTTACACAATGGAATACTATGCAGCAGAAAGAAAGGAGCTCCTACCTTTGAAACAGCATAGGTGGAACTTGAGAACATTATGCTAAGTGAAATAAGCCAGGTGGTGAAAGACAAACACCATATGATTTCACCTTTAAGTGGAATCTAATCAACAAAACAAACAAAATATAACCAAGAGACATTGATATTAAAAACAAACTAACAGTAGCCAGAGGGGAGTTGAGACGGGATAATGGGGAGGGGAGGAAAGGGGGAAGGGTTTTCAGGAAGAATTATAAAGGATGCAGGGAGGGCCTGGGATCAGGAGAGGGAGGTGGGGATGGCTGGGATGGGGAGACATGGTGAGGGGAAAAGGCATACAACTGCACTTGAGCAACAGTAAAAAAGAATAATGGCAAAAAAAAAAACTATTTGAATAAGTTTAGTACATTTCTGTTCCTTTTGTTAATAAGATGTAATTGGAAACTTTGGTAATAAAATCAGGACTTTAGCTCAAATGTCCTAGTTCAGACCAATGCCCATGGAACTAGAAATGAACCCATAATTTAGGAAGCTAAGCTTGATCTCTTGGCATTTTTTTTATTTGTTGGAGAAAAGTACATCACTCAAAGCTAGAGAGACTGCAGGTGAAGTGTGAGGGAGAAGCTCCTTAACTTCAAATGACAAAACTCCCACCATGTGTTCTATAGAAAAATCTTCATCAGAGCAAATCAAGTGGTGAAAGTCAGTTCCTCTGCTCTTAGATAACTAATGAGGTCAAATCACGTACTCCAGCTATGTTGTAGGATCAAGTACACACTTCTTCCTTACGGATTACATTTCATGAGAGGGACTGTTACTGTAGAGAAAAATATCTCTAAATGAAAATTTCCAGAGGCATGGCCTTCTGGGAGATCAGATTCTGGCTCTGTTCAGGGACCCTCAGCTATTTTGCACCTCTGTATAAATAGCTGGAAACTTGTACCTCTTTATAAATTGCAATAACTGATGGAGATGAAAACTGGGTCCTGGCTGAAAGAGATGTAATTGTGTTTCCCTCCACTGTGCAGAAAGCAGTTTTGTTATGACCCAGAGGCCTTCACGTTCCTTGGAGTCACTGACCTTCAAAAGGTTCTTCCTGATTGCAGGACCTCTGACCTCCATACTTTTAGAGCATTTTCTTCAGAAATTGAATTGCAATTTATAATTGCTGATTCTTTTATCATCCATTTGAAATGCTTATGAGTTTCCTTAAAATCTTCTTGCTAGTGTTATGATTCAGAGTGTATCTGTCACAAGGGCATATGACCATGACTTTAAGTTTAATCCTCCTGGAGTCCATCTCTCACTCTCTGTGGGAGGGTAGAAACCTAACTTGTGTGAGGAACTTTAAAACCATGAGGTAAAAAGACATACTGGGAAGATTTCATGAAATGATTTCCTTTTCTTTCCTTTTCTTCTCCTCTTTTCTTTTCTCTTCTCTTCTCTTTTTCTTTTCTTTTCTGTTCTCTTCTCTTCTTTTCCTTTCTTTTCTTTCTGTTCTGTTCTCTTCTTTTCTGTAAAGCCAAATAGCAAACAAAGATATCTTTGATTTTTTCTCTTGTTCTTAAAATCTTCTCAGCCTTCTATTTCAAGGGTGTTACATTTTGCCTCACTATACTAACACATGGTCTTTAAGAAAGTCTCTCCTGCCTCTTTAAATTTGTTTGATGCATCTTTCACTCTGACATCACCTACATGTAATTAGCAAATCATTTCACCTCACTCACAGTGCCCATCCTAACCTTATTTTCAAATCGTCCCATTTTAAAAAATCTGGCTGAAATTTTCCAAGTAACTGTTTCCAGTTGTCCTGTCTTCCTTCTGAATTGGTGTCCACAGCCAAAGATGACCTGAATGCCCAGATTTCCCTCAGGATAAGTTTGCCTTGAAGTGGTCGTTGTCTTAGAATTTGATAGAAAGGGCAGGTGTGAACCTCTACAACTCTACAGTGGCCTACCCATCGACAGTGTTTTCATTATAAAAACACTTTCACTCACCTTAAAGGAAAAGCTTTGAAAATTATTCTGTCATGAACCCTAAAAAGTGTAGTAAACATGCAGGTCCCTGTGACATCAGCCCCCACAGGCCTGCACTGGGAGACCCTGTTTTGTGCCTCCTGTGACCTGGAACTCAGGGCACAAATCAGTGTCCTTATTCTTTGATTTCTCTATTATGTTTACAAAGTCCACAACTCTACCTTTAGTGTCTACAATCAGAAATTGGGAAATGGGAAGTAAATCTCTTTTCTGGTCAACTTTCCAATCCTATTTGGGTCCTCTGAGGCATTGGACTGAATACTCTGGTCAGAGGTGGATTGTGGGAGGCTAGAGGTGTGCAAGTAGGGGGGTCAACTAGAAATAGGGTCTGCTCAGAGTTCTGATGGGAAAGTATAAAGTATATGGATTTTGGGTGTTAGGCATTGTGTGGATTAAAGACAACATAGAAGGTGATGCAGGAGGGTTTGTTAAGTAAGCTCAGAATAGGGCTAAGCATAAAAGAGGCTGGCCTAAGTGATAAGGAAGGAGCCACTGGATCTGGTGAAGTTAAGAGATAGAAGCCATTCTCCCAGACTAGGATGGTTATGTGGGGAGAGACATGGTTGGCCAAAAGAGTAAGGTTTTGAAGAATCAATCAGTGTTCTAAGATTAGTATAAGGGAAAAAAAACAGATGTACTAGGCAATAAATGTTATGCAACAGGTAACATGGGATAAGAATCAAGGAAGAGATGAGATGAGCATCCCTGTGGGACTACAATTCTGAGGAGCGATGATAGTCTGTAAGACTGGGAACTCTATGCATACAGAAATATTAATCAGGGAGTGAGTTGAAGGGTGTGGTGGTCAGACTAGAAGAGAGGTTGCAATGAAGCCTGGCATAGGTGGGGAATGCAGAGCAGACTTGAAGATGAGGACAAGATTGAAGGTCTGTGGTGTGCAGTCTCAATTTCAACCCAGTGTAAACATGTGGAGCAGGCTCTCAATATGTGCTCTGAGGGCCATCCTTTCTACCTGGCATTGGAGAATTGAGTATAACTAAAACTCAATCCCATAACATGAGCTGAGTCAAGAAGCTGAGTCCCATCAGCTGTGTCAACAACTTAGCCATGTTTTGGGGGATTTGTGTGTTAGTAGGTTGACTAGGTGCCTGGGGAGAGGCAAAAATAGTGGCTGATGTGATGGTATGTGTGGTTGGGAGGGTGAGTTGAGGGCCAGAATGGACTTGGAGTAGAGACATTGACTTCTTTGTTGGTAAGTGACAGTGAACTTCCTCTGATTCCATGATGAAAGCTATGTGACAGGCCTCTTGTTGAAGCAGTAGGTGCTAATGGTCTGGGCCACCTGCCCTTGTCTAATCCAGATCTATCACTTCTATTTGTGATGGACACTGCTCTTCCTAGTTGACCTTAATATCCATGCAAGCAATAGAACCCAAATCTGAGGAGGTATGGCTACCTTGTCACATTACAGCCCATATTTAGACAATCTGACTCCTCTAAAGTTAAAAGCCAACCAGGAGCTATTGCAGTAATGCTATAGAAAACATGACCTTGCCCTGAAGCCTAGAATTCTGAATGTCATTTTCTTATTAAGCCAAACCATAGCGTTCATAAAATACCTTTCCTTCTTCTAACATTAACTAAATGGAGATAGAAACACAACAAAATGTCTTTTACTCTGGAGGGTATGTCCAGCATTGCCAAGCCTGTGTAGCAGATCCCTGAATGGTCTCAGATGTGGATGCAATGCTTTGTGTAAACTGCCCATCCTTTCAGCTGATCTTTCCCCTGGTGTCACTAGTATCACTAATGTCATTGTCTAAAAAGTATCAATATTAGTAGGCATTCACTTCCATCCTTCAAAGTCCATGTGTCTACTAAAGCATTTTAATAAACTTGCTCTTTTGATCATTTCTAGCGAGAAAGCCTGTAGTTCAAACCATTAAGGATGACACTAGTAGTAAGTCTGTAGGGCTTTAGTGACTTGAGATTGGTGTGAAATTGACTTGGAGGATGAACACATTCATGTGTCCTGCTGGGGAGGTTTAGCTTCATGAGTTCATGCTCAGTGCAGTCACTAAGAGCTGCTGGTAGGTTTAATACTCTGCCTTCACCATCCTGAAAGCTCATTGACTTTTCAACCAGGAGGCACGCATTCACATGACACTGACTTTTTCTGGCTTGGTTCCTAGGCATGATCTTAGGTTGGAAAAACTGCCATTTTAAATTTGACCACCAGAGGGCAGCACAAATGCAAAGTTACCAGGAGGTACAATAAAGGGATTCCAGGAGTTTTGGGCTTCATCTACACTATTTGTGTCACTACAAGTGTGTAATGAGCAAAACTATTTCACCCTCACCTCTCCAGCTCACAGAAGGTAAGTTGTTCATCTCTGATGTACTTCAAGATTCAAATTTAAAGAAAACTAGGTTGGTGGCTCAAATGTGGATAGAATTAAACAGACACAATAAAGTCTACACTAAATAGTGGTCTTTTTTAAAAAAATTATTTTGTGGATTATACTATTTCAGTTGTCCTATTCCCCTCCTTTACTCCCCTCTATCCTGTACACCCCCTCCAACCCACATTCCCCCCTTTAGTTCCTGTCCATGTGTCATACATAATAAGTTCTTTTGCTTCTACATTTCCTATACTATTCTTAAGCTCCCCCTGTCTATTTTCTACCTATCATTTATGCTATTTATTCTTTGTACCTTTTCCCCCTCTTTCCTTCTCCCAATCCCCGGTTGATAACCCTCCATGTGATCTCCATTTCTGTGGTTTTATTCCTTTTCTAGTTGTTTGTTTAGTTTGCTTGTGCTTTTGTTTTAGGTGTGGTTGTTAATAATTGTGAGTTTTCTGTCATTTTACTGTCATATTTTTACCTTCTTTTTCTAGATAAATCTCTTTAACATTTAATATAATACAGGCTTGGTGATGATTAACTCCTTTAACTAGACCTTATCTGAGAAGAACTTTACATTTCCTTCCATTCTAAATGAGAGCTTTGCTGGATAGAGTAATCTTGGATGTAGGTCCTTGCCTTTCATGACACGAATACTCCTTGCCAGCTCCTTCTTGCCTACAAGGTCTCTTTTGAGAAATCAGCTGACAGTCTTATGGGAACTCCTTTTTAGTAACTGTCTTCTTTTCTCTTGCTGCTTTTAAGATTCTCTCCTTATTTTTAATCTTAGGAAATGTAATTATGATGTGCTTTGGTGTGTTCCTCCTTGGGTCCAACTTCTTCAGGACTCTCTGAGCTTCCTGGACTTTCTGGAAATCTATTTCCTTTGTCATATTGGGAAAGTTCTCCTTCATTATTTTTTCAAATATGTTTTCACTTTGTTGCCCTTCCTCTTCTCCTTCTGGTACCCCTATGATTCAGATGTTGGAATGTTTAAAGATGTCCTGGAGGTTCCTAAGCCTCTCCTCATTTTTTTTGAATTCTTGTTTCTTCATTCTGTTCTGGTTGAATGTTTCTTTCTTCCTTATGGTCCACACAGTTAATTTGACTCCCAGTTTTCTTCTCATCACTATTGGTTCCCTACACTTGTTCTTTATATCACTTAGCATTGCCTTCATTTTTTCATGTAATTTGTGAGCAAATTCAACCAATTCCATGAGCGTCCTGATTACCAGTGTTTTGAACTGTGCAGCTGACAGGTTCGCTATCTCTTTTCTCATTTTGTTCTGGAGTTTTGCTCTATTCTTTCACTTTGGCTTTTTTTTTTTTTTTTTTTTTTTTTTTTTTTTTTTTTTTTTTTTTTTTTTTTTTTTTTTTTTTTTTTTTTTTTTTTTTTTTTTTTTTTTTTTTTTTTTTTTTTTTTTTTTTTTTTTTTTTTTTTTTTGTCTCAGGGCACCTGCTAAGTATAAAGGATGGAGCCTTATTTATTCATCAGGGTGGGGCAACCCAGGTCGCTCTTTTTTTACGCTGTTTGTGGGGAAGTGGTCCAAGAGGGAACAATGGCACTTGCTCCACTCTCTGCTGGGTTCCAGCCATTTCCCCCACTACCCGCAAGCAAAGTAACCCCTTCTGGTG
>PVIA01013672.1:0-30831 GCA_004024845.1 Tonatia bakeri
TTGGGTGGGAGGTGGGGGGGGTGGGACAACTTGAATGGGAGTAGGGGGGTGAAAACTGTACTTGAACATTCATTTAAATAAAAAAAAGATTTTTTTTTTATTTTCGTTGTTGACACTCTTGCAGATATTCCCATTTCTGCTCCCCTCCTTGCCCTCCTTCTCCTAACTTGCATCCCTTTCCCTCAGGCCATCACCACACTGTTGTGTGAGTCCATGGGTCATTTATACACATTCTTTGGCTAATCTATTCACCTTCTTTCATTCCCCCTCCTCTCTCCCCTTTGACAGCTGTCAGTCTGTTCATGCATCCATGTCTCTGTTCTATTTTGTCAGTTAATTTTTTACAAACATAAGAAAATGTGCATGACTCATTGGTAAACTTAAATGAGTGGAGCCTGAGACAAGGACTAGAAGACAGTTTACTTAAACGTGATTCCTAGTAGCAGGAATGTGGCAGTTGGGAGATTGAAATGAAGAAAGAAGAAAAGCCAATATAGAGTACATTATAAACTTTCTGTGGGCAACTGAGGTTCAATGCTATCAGGGATTCTCTCAGAATCCATATAGAATGGTATAATATATTGTTGGGAACTGCCCTGCCTGGTGTCAGAAGCTGTAACCCCCACCAAAGCTAAGACTGAGGGAATGACCTTGGAACTATAAGCCAGCAAGGAGACAAAAGCTTATCTCCCTGGCAGGAGCACCACTTCTGCTCCTTTTACTTCACCCTGCCTGGACCCCAATGCTTGCTCGGTTAGCCAATGATGGGTAAGATTCCCCAAGGGAGAAACAACCTAAGACAGGCACGATCACGTGGGAAGCCCCCAAGGAAGGACTTCGGGGCTTCAGCAAAAGGGGGTGATGGACCCTCACCCCTCAACTTTGACAAAGCCTGAGTCCTCATTGTCTGCAAGAAAATCTCCTAATATCTTGGCTGCCTTACTCCACCTAAGCCTGAAACAATGACCAGTGGTGCAGCCCTGTGCTGGAAAGGGCGGGTTTCCCAGGTAATCAGATCTCAGAAAGAATATGTAAAATCCTGTGAAACCTGCTTTGTTTAGAATGCTCTCAAGTGAATGAGAAGGATCCAAGGAGGAAGTAGGTTTGTTCCTTAAAGTCTTTTACAGCTCTTTGACCCTGACTCAAAATAGGCCCTTAGACTTCCTTGTTGTCTATTGTTTGATTCTTTCTTCCTGGCAATGAGTGATGGGCTTTACCTGAATTTTTATGCAAATGAACCCAATAAAAGTCTGCTGGGACAAAAGAATGGGGCACTCTCCCTTACAGAGCATGGCCCAGCACTCCCCACTGGAGAGAGTGGCTGTTTCATCCCTATTTCTCCACAGGACTCAGTTGTCTCTGTGCATGTTTTTCTCATGTTTCAACAAGCCATCTACAGCATTCCACAGTCACTGCCAGTCAGTGGCTGCACCAATATATTAGAATTATCTTTCTGCAGAACAGGGACTGAAGTATTTATCTACCAACTCCCATCCCCATTGGTTATCTCCCTCCAAGTTAACTCTATTGTACCTCTGGATAGAATGAGCAACTTCCTGTGGCTTCAGAGAAAGCCCTAAAGCAGAATAACTGAAAGACTCTGTGGGTTGTTGTGATGGGAAGTAGATAGCACACATGGGAACTGTCCACTATAGCCAAAGTTAGGAGATGTGATATAGTGCATAAAACATTATGTGTTACAGTATGCCCTTTGCATCACCCAAACAAGCAAGATACTTTGGCCCAAACAAAGTGCCCTCTGTCACTAACTCTTGCTAGCCAGCTGCAGTCTCCAATAAAAAAATGTAAGATATAAAGGTTAGTAGAATGATGTATGGTCCTTGACAGTGCCACTAGACCCAAGGCTGTAATAGATACCCATCATCTCAATTCTCTGTTATGCATTCCAGTTTTCTTTCATTCTCATTCAGAAGTTCAACTGATCTAGATTGATTACCAAGAAAACTACACATTTTTAATTGCCTAATTTGTATGTTCCATGAATTCATATTGACCTCACCCATTAATTCCCAATTAGTAATGTTTTGCTGTAGGGTCTCTTACACTTATGGGGTATAGGTAAAATGCAAAAATAAACACACAATAGCCAGAATGTAGACAAAATATATTGGAAAAGTGTACTCCAATTCTGGAATATCATACCATCTATCTGAAATGAAATGAGACACAAAAATTATAATATATGAAATGATTATAATAATAAGTTTGGTGTTAAATATCAAAATGTTCTAATTCACATAATAAAATGAGCTTCAGTAAGCCCCAGTTACTATGAGCAAAATTAAAGTTAAAGCCACTGGAACAGGAATCATTTAAAGAATCTCCTACTCCAGATTACCAATTTTTTTCAAATCAAAAACATCTGTTTCTGGGTGAAGATAAGCTAAATCATAATTTAAAATGGCAATAAACATGACCCAAGGAGTTACTCTACAGTTTCCAAATTAAATGATAAGCTTGTTTGACCAAGACTGAAAATGTAAAAAACAATCCAAATATACCATCCATACCAAGTAAATTAACTTTGGACAGAAACAGCTCAAACCCAAGCAGTGCAATCAATAATTGCATCCATCACACTTACACTTGTCTAAGCTGTATTTGCACTCCAACACACTGCTTTTTGACCTAACCCAACTTCTCTATTATCTGGGGAATGAAAATTATCACAATGAGGATACTTCTAATTTCAGCCAAGATGAAGTAAGTCCAATAATCTCTCTCTACTTATTAAAACTAAAATGCAGGACAAAATACTAAGGACTGATAAGTAAACAAAAGCAGGAGCAATTTGAAGAAGTGATTCATAAAGGAGTAATTTCTTAGTCTCTTTCTTTCCTCAAAAGCATTTCTCTGAGGGCAGGCCACAGTCATGGAGCTGTGAAGAGGCACCAATGTGAACAACTAAAAACTGAAATGAAAAACCCACCTTTCTGGCCAGAGGGACCAGGAAAAAGGGGTCCTGTGGTCCAAAGAGTGTAGGGGGAAATCTTTTTAGGTGTTTTTTCTCTTGCACTTTTGCCTCAAGAGTAGGTCCCTGTTAAAAATATACTCTGCAGTGGCAGCATGGAGAGCTAAAACTCTAATATAAACCCCAATTTTCAGGCCAGAGAGACTAAGAAAGGGACCCCTTAGAGCCAGGAAGTGTAGGAAGAATCCCAGAGAGAAGAGAACTTGAAAAAAAGATTTCCTAATTCTCTGCATGAATCTGATACACAAGTCCTGGTCTCACCCCTGAGATGTGCATGCACAGGAGAGACCCAAAAAGGCAGAGTAAAGGCTTTGAGAAGTGAAGTACAAGTCAATGCACTGACAAGTCTCATCCTAACCCAGAGTGACACATATGAGGGAGAAACCAAAACAAGCCTAGAGGAGGAAACCAAACAAAGGCCGAGAGTACAATCATCTACTGCTTATGCAATGAGATAAAACTTGCAGTCTAAGTCTAGCTGGGTTAATTACATGCCAGAGAAAATAAATCAATTTTCTCCAGAGAATTATAACAGAATTCAGAGGCTGCATAACAAAATGTTCAAAATGTCGAAGATAAAATAGAAAATAGCATAACACACAAAGAATTTTTAAAATGTCAATTCTTAACCAATACCAACTCTGCATGATCCAGATAATAAATATATTAGAAACTTAAAGCAACTATTACAACTGCTCAATACAATAAAGGCAAACACATCTGATATGAATGGAAAGATGGAAGTTCTCAGCAGAGAAATAGAACCTGCAAAAAAGTCATATTTAAATTTTCAAAATGGAAATAAAATATCAGAAAATGTTTAATTCATGGATGGAACAAACATAATGGAGATGATAGAGGAAATAGCAAACTGGAAGATAAATCAATAAATATTATCTAATGTGATGAACAAAGGTAAAGGAGTTTTTTTTTAATTAAATAGAGTCAGTGACTATGGAAAAATATCAAAAGATCTAACAGCTGTATCATTAGAGGACCAGAAAGAGAAGTGAAGGAGGTTAGTGCAAAAAAACACATAGTCAAGGTAATAATGGTGGACAACTTCGCAAAACTGGTTTTTACAGTTTCATAATTGTACAAATAATTTTACAAATTCAAGAAGTTCTGTAAATGCCAACAAGATAAACCAAGATAAAACCACATCCAGACACATCATGATCAAACTACTGCAACAAAATATGAAGAAAAAACCTTGAAAGCATCTAGAGAAAAACAATGTATTACTTACAGGGCAATAAAGATTCAAATGACTGCAGATTTCTTATCAGAAAACAGAGGTAAAACAGTGAAATGGTATCTTTAAAGTGCTGAAAGAAAAGAAGTGATAACCCAAAGCTCTATATACAGGAATACCATTCAGGAATAAAGTAAATAAATATATTCTTACATGAAGGAAAACTAAGGCTTGTTCTAAAATAACTACTAAAGGCAGTTCTACAGGCTGAATGGAAATAGTAGTAGGAGAAAATAAAACTTCATGAATGAAGAAGGAGAAACAAAAATGTTGAATACCTGGGTAAATAAAATAGGTTATTTCTTCTCCTCTTAAATTCTGTTATAAAGGTATGATTGATGAAATCAGAAATTACAATGTCTCATAAGGTTTCAATGTGTAACAGTGGATGTAATATCTGAGGAATGTTATAGTTATATGACAACTATAACAAAAGGTCAGGGTGAAGGTAAATAGACATTTATGATTGTAAGGTTTCTACATTTTATTTGAAGTGGTAAAATATTGGAAAATTAAGCAAAAAACTTCTAAATATGAGTCAAATAGAAAGTCATATGGAAATTAGAAAATATTTTAAATTAAATTACAATGTAACATATTAAAACTTGTGGAATGCAGCTAAAGCAATGGTTAGATGGGAACTTAGACTATTAAATGCTTATAATAAAAAAGAATGCCTTGCTGGTGTAGCTCAGTGGATTGAACACTGATCGTTGAACCAAAGGGTCATCAGTTCAATTCCCAGTCAGGGCACATGCCTAGGTTGCGAGACAGGTCCCCAGTGGGTAGCGTTCAAGAGGCAGCCATACATCGATGTTTCTTTCCTTCCCTTTAACCCTCCTTCCCCTCTCTGAAAGTAAGTAAATAAAATCTTTTTTAACATTTTAAGAAAACAAAAAAGAATAGGTCAAGATGGCAGTGTAGGGAGACATGGCTTGTCTCTTCACACAACCACATCAAAATTATAACTAAACTATAGAAAAACCATCACTCAGAACTGTCAGAAATCAAGTTGAATGGAATTCTAACAACTATGGAATTAAAGAAGCCACATCCATCCAAAATGGTAGGAGGTGTGCAGACATGGAATGGGCTTGCCCCACATCCACGTGTGGTGGATAAATGGGAGGACATCTCAGGAGCAAGGAGTCCCAGTCCCACACCAGACTCCCCAGTCCACAGTTCCAGTGCAAGGAAGATAAGTCCCCACAACTACTGGCTGCAAAAACCAGCAGAGATTGAGTCAGTAGAAGAAACTTCTTGAGCTCCAAGCAATTTCTTTTAAAGAACACACACATGGTCTCACCTATTCAGAATCACTCCCTCTGAGCTCCAGCACTGGGGTACCAGCTTGAAAGGCACCAGAGGCCTAAAGGGAGGAACTGAAGTATCTGGCGTCAAGATGAGCAAAGGCTATTGTCCCTTTTCTAACCGCCTGCTACACCAACAGGGCTGGTGAGTTGTGCCATGTCTGAGACTCCATCAACTTGGCTAACACTGTTTGACCCACCTTGGAGATCTCCAGAGACTCTGCCACACCCAACTTATGGGCCCACCCAAGCTGCTCAGGGGATTGCCTGAGGGACTGGGGGATGCTGGGTGGAGGAGATCAAAATGGAAAAAAATGGGACAACTGCAATAGTATAATCAATAAAATAATTTTTTTCCAATTTTATTTTAATGATTGTTAATGTACAGTTTTCTCCCCTTTACTCCCAATCAAGTCCACCTACACCCCTCCCAACTTCCCTCCCAATACCACCCTCCCCTTAGTTTTTATCCATGTCTCTTTTAACTTTGTTCCTGTAAACCCTTCCTCTTTTCCCCTGAAATTCCCTCTTCTCTCTCCTCTGGTCACTTTCTGCCTGTCCTCTATTTCAGTGTCTTTGACTATATTTTGCTTGTTTCTTTCTTTTGTTGTTTAGGTCCCTGTTAAAGGTGAAATCATATGGTATTTATCTTTCACTGCCTGGCTTATTTCGCTTAGCATAATGCTTTCCAGTTGCATCCATGATGTTGCAAAGGGTAGGAGCTCCTTCTTTCTTTCTGCTGCATAGAATTCCATTGTGTAAATGTACCATAGTATTTTGATCCATTCATTTACTGATGGGCATCTAGGTTGCTTCCAGCACTTAGCTATTGTAAATTGTGCTGCTATGAACATGGGGGTGCAAAGGTTCTTTTGAATTGGTGTTTTAGGATTCTTAGGATATAGTCCCAGCAGTGGAGATGCTGGGTCGAAAGGCAGATCCATTTTTAATTTTCTGAGGAAGTTCCATACTGTTTTCCATAGTGGTTGTACCAGTCTGCAGTCCCACCAACAGTGCACTAGGGTCCCCTTTTCTCCACAACCTCTCCAAAACTTGTTGTTTGTTGTTTTGCTTATGATGGTCATTCTGACTAATGTGAAGTGGTACCTCATTGTGGTTTTAATCTGCATCTCTCTGATAGCTAGTGATATTGAACATCGTTTCATGTGATTTTGGATCTTCTGTATGTCCTCCTCAGAGAAGTGTGCGTTCAAGTCCTTTGCCCATTTTTTAATTGAGTTGCTCGTCTTCTTAGAGTATAATCGTGTAAGTTCTTTATATATTTTGGAGATTAAGCCCTTGTCTGAGGTACCATTGGCAAATATGTTTTCCCATACAGGTGATTCTCTTTTTATTTTGATACTGTTTTTTTTAGCTGTGCAGAAGCTTTTTATTTTGATGAGGTCCCATTTGTTTATTCTTTCCTTTATGTCCCTTGCTCTAGGGGACATGTCTGTAAAAAAGTTTTTGCATGATATATCTGAGATTTTCCTACCTATGTTCTCCTCTAGTACTTTGATGGTGTCACAGTTTATATTTAAGTCTTTTATCCATCTTG
This sequence comes from Tonatia bakeri, assembly GCA_004024845.1. Lineage (NCBI taxonomy): Eukaryota > Metazoa > Chordata > Mammalia > Chiroptera > Phyllostomidae > Tonatia > Tonatia bakeri. The sequence continues at coordinate 7,116 of PVIA01013672.1, forward strand.
AGTTTATTTTTGTGTAAGGTGTAAGTTGGTGTTCTAGTTTCATTTTTTTGCATGTTGCTGTCCAGTTCTCCCAGCACCATTTGTTGAAGAGGCTATTTTTACTCCATTTTATGTCGCTGCCTCCTTTATCAAATATCAATTGACCCCAGAGACTTGGGTTTATTTCTGGGCTCTCTGTTCTCTTTCATTGGTTCATGTGCCTGTTTTTATGCCAGTACCAGGCTGTTTTGATTACCGTGGCCTTGTAGTATAGTTTAGTGTCTGGTATTGTGATCCCTCCTACTTTACTCTTCTTTTTCAATATTGCAGTAGATATTCGGGGTCGTTAATGGTTCCATATAAATTTTTGAAGTGTTTGTTGTATGTCTGTGAAATAAGCCATCAGTACTTTAATAGGTATTGTGTTGAATGTGTAAATTGCTTTGGGTAGTATGGACATTTTAATGATATTAATTCTACCAATCCATGAACATGGTCTATGTTTCCATTTGTTTGTGTCTTCCTTGATTTCTTTCCTCAGTGGTATATAGTTTTCTGAATACAGGTCTTTTAACTCTTTGGTTAGGCTTATACCTAGGTATTTTATTTTTCTTTTTGCTATTTCAAATGGGATTTTTTCCTTGATTTCTACTTCTGCTGTTTCATTGGTAATGTACAGAAATGCCTTTGATATTTGGATATTGACTTTGTATCCCGCTGTTTTGCCAAATTCGTTTATTAGGTCAAGCAGTTTTTTGGTAGAGTCTATAGGTTTTTCTACGTACACTATCATGTCATCAGCAAACAATGACAGTTTTGTTTCCTCCTTTCCGATTTGGATGTCTTTTATTTCCTTTTCTTGTCTGATTGCTGTGGCTAAAACTTCCAATACTATATTGAATAAAAGTGGTGAAAGTGGACAGCCTTGTCTTGTTCCTGTTCTTCGTGGAAAAGATTTTAGTTTTTGTCCATTGAGTATGATGCTCGCTGTAGGTCTCTCATATGTGGCCTTTATTATGTTGAGGAATGCTCCCTCTATTCCCACTTTGCTGAGTGTTTTTATCATAAATGGGTGCTGTACCTTATGAAATGCTTTTTCTGCATCTATTGAAATGATCATGTGATTTTTGTCTTTCCTTTTGTTTATATGATGTATTACATTTACTGCTTTGCGAATATTGAACCATCCTTGCATGCCTGGGATGAAACCCACTTGGTCATGGTGGATGATCTTCTTAATGTATTGTTGGATGCAGTTTGCCAGTATTTTGTTCAGGATTTTAGTGTCAATGTTCATCAGAGATATTGGCCTGAAGTTTTCTTTCTTCGTTGTGTCTTTATCTGGTTTTGGAATTAGGATGATGTTGGCCTCATAAAAAGAGTTTGGGCATCTTCCAGCTTTTTGGATTTTTTGGAATAGTCTGTGTAGGATAGAGATTAGCTCTTCCTTAAATGCTTTGTAGAATTCTCCTGTGAAACCATCTGGTCCAGGGCTTTTGTGTGTTGGGAGTTTTTTAATTACTGTTTCAATTTCTTTTGCTGTTATTGGTTTGTTCAGGTTTTCTGCTTCATTTTCATTGAGTTTTGGAAGATTATATTTTTCTAGAAATCTGTCCATTTCATCTAGGTTTTCAAATTTCTTGGCATACAGTTCTTCGTAGTAATTTCTTACAATTCTTTGTATTTCTGTGATGTCAGTTGTAATCTCTCCTCTTTCATTTCTGATTGTGTTTATTTGGGTCTTCTCTCTTTTTTTCTTGATGAGTCTGCTTAAAGGCTTGTCAATTTTGTTTATCTTTTCAAAGAACAAGCTCCTTGATTCATTGATCCTTAGAATTGTGCTTTTAGTCTCTATGTCATTTAATTCTGCTCTGATCTTGGTTATTTCCTTCCTTCTACTTGCTCTGGGCTGTCTTTGTTGTTGTTCCTCTAGTTCTTGTAGATGTAGGGTTGGGTTGTTTGAAATGTTTCTATCTTTTTTAGGTATGCCTGTATCGCTATGAACTTCCCTCTCAATACTGCCTTTGCTGTGTCCCATAAGGTTTGGGTTGTTGTAAATTCATTTTCATTTGTTTCAAGAAACCTTTTGATTTCTTCCCTAATTTCATCCTTGACCCATTCATTGTTTAATAGCATGCTATTTAATCTCCATGATTTTGGGTGTTTTGGGTTTTTTTCCTTAGGGTTGGTTTCTAGTTTCATTCCCTTGTGATCCGAGAAAATGCTTGGTATGATTTCGATTTTCTTGACCTTGTTGAGACTTGCTTTGTGTCCCATCATGTGCTCTATCTTTGAAAATGTTCCATGTACATTTGAAAAGAATGTGTATTTAGCTTCTTTGGGATGGAGGGCTCTAAATAGATCAGTCAAGTCCATTTCATTTAGGGTATTGTTCAATGCTACGATATTTTTGTTGATCTTTTGTTTGGAAGATCTGTCCATTTTTGAGAGTGGGCTGTTAAAGTTCCCCACTATAATTGTGTTGCTGTCAATATCTTTCTTAAAGTCCTCTAGGATTTTCTTTATGTATTTGGGTGCACCTATTTGGGAGCATATATATTTACAATATTAATGTCTTCTTGTTGGATTCTTCCCTTGAGTATTATGAAGTGACCTTCTGGGTCTCTTTTTATGGCCCTTTTTTGGAAGTCTATTTTGTCTGAAATGAGTATCGCTACCCCGGCTTTTTTTCCCTGTCCATTTGCTTGGCAAATTTGTTTCCAGCCCTTCACTTTCAGCCTGTGCAGGTCTTTTATCCTAAGGTGGGTCTCTTGTAGGCAGCATATGTGTGAGTCATGTTTCCTTATCCATTCAGCTATTCTATGTCTTTTGATTAGAGCATTTAATCCATTTACATTTAAGGTTATTAGTGATAGGTACTTATTCATTGCCATTTATGTACGTGTGTTCTTCTCTCTCTTTCTCTTTTCCTTCTTTTCCTTCAATTAGACCCTTTAGTATCTCCTGCACAGCTGTTTTAGTGGAGATATATTCTTTTAGACTTCTTTTGTCTGGGAAGCTTCTTATTTCACCTCCTATCTTGATTGAGAACCTTGCTGGGTCAAGTAGCCTTGGCTGCAGGCCTCTGGTTGTCGTTACTTGGAATATTTCTTGCCTTTCCCTTCTGGCTTGAAGTGTTTCCATTGAGAAATCAGCTGTTAGCCTTATTGGGGCTCCCTTGTATGTTACTTCCTTTTTCTCCCTTGCTGCCTTTAATATCCTCTCTTTGTCTTGAAATTTTGCCATTTGAATTATGATGTGTCTTGAGGTGGGCCTCTTTGGGTTCCTCTTGATTGGAACTCTTTGTGTTTCCTGGATTTGTGTGACTTTTTCTCTCATCAAATTGGGGAAGTTTTCCTTCATTACTTTATCAAGTAGGTTTTCTATCCCTTGCTCATCTTCTTCTCCTTCTGGTATCCCTATTATACGGATATTATTACGTTTCATATTGTCTTGCATTTCTCTTAATCCCTCTTCATGTTTTCTGAGCCTCTTTTCCTTTTCTTGTTCTTTTTGGATGTTTTTCTCTTATTTGTCCTCCAATTCACTGATCCGATCTTCTGCTTCATCAATCCTGCTTTTCATTCCTTCTACTGTGTTCTTCAGTTCAGAAATTGTATTCTTCATTTTCTTTTGGCTTTTGTTGATAGTTTCTATTTCCTTTTTCATACTGAGATAGTTTGCAGTGAGCTCAATGTAGCTTCCCTGTAGTTTCTGGAAGCTCATTGTGAGCTCGTTGAACTTCCTTATAATCATTGTTTCGTACTCAATATCTGATAGTTGAGTTGCCTCTATTTCATTTAGCATTCCTTCTGAGGCTTCCTCCTTTCCCTTAATTTGTGGATTGTTTGTTTGTCTTCTCATTGTTCCTGAGACTCTTCTTTTTAACCTCTGTTTCTTAACTTGATCTGTTGTGGTTCCTTGTATTTATGGTGTGAACGTCTGTGGTAGAATACCTGTGAGGGTCAGTGGTGTCATCTCTTTTGGGTATCCTGGTGTTCACAGCTTCCCCCTATTCTTTTTTGTGCTCAGTTGGAGGAGTAAGGCAAAATGGGTTAAGACAGCAAACCAGTATACTATGATATTTACAGTAGCAGCCAGTAGAGAAGAGGTGGGAGATCCTTTGGCTATATATAGTGTAAACCATGATATTCCACCCCACTATCCACGTTTTAAAAAGTATGGAAAGAAGATAAGGCTCTAGTGGAGAGGAAAGTGTTGTTAGTTGCATCTAGAAAGCTATGAGGCTGCAAGAGATCAGATTTTGAGGTAAGGTAGGAATAAAGAATAGTAAAGAGGAGTAGTCTGTAAAACAATAGAGATAACCCCTACCTTAATAGTGTTTAGGAAATTGCGAAGTGAGCCAAGATCTGTGAGGGGTGTTAAGTTGTACTGACAAGTGTATGGAATAAGTCTTATTTACAGTAATATTGAAGCAACGATCTTAGAGCAGGTTCTATGAGATCTAGACAACAAGAATAAGGAGCATAGAATCTTGAGTGGTGTACCAATGGGACCCAAGTGAGGGACAGTAAATTATCCTCACACTGTGAATGAGATAATAGGGGGAATGGATCAAATGACAGTATAACCAGCCAAGGAAAGAAGATTATTGAGAAAGAAAAAAAATACTATTGAAATAAAAAATGTCAGAAAAGAGAGAAAAAGATAGTATAAATTTGCAGGCAAAAACAAATGAAAACAAAGAAACAACAACAAAAAAGAACAGAAGATGTATTGCAGGAGAGATAGATTTGGAGCAGAAGTAATAGGACTAAGATGGATAGAAGAGAATCATAAGGAATTGAGAGATACAAAAATAATAAGAGTTTAAAAAAATAAAAAGTTGCTTAATAAACAAAAACAAGATAAAATCAAAGAATCAAACAACAACAGCAGGATAAGGGGGGGAAAGAAAAAAAAGAAAGAAAAAAAAGAAGAGAACACACACACTCACTCAGAGAAAAAGAAAAAATAAATAAAGAAACAACAACAACAAAAACAAAAGCAAACAAACAAACAAACAAAAAACCTCTTGTTCGTTTCTGACTGGCCAGACCAGTCTTTCTGTTCCTGCAAGCTCAAGCAGGCTGTGGAGCAGTAAGAATGGCTTTCACCCTTCTAAGACAGAACTCAGTCAGACTCAGGGCTGGCCACCAGCTTTTCCCAGAAACTATTGCTGCCTCCATCTGGGCTCAGGGCGCAAGCTGCGGAGATGGTAAGGCATTGCGTCCCTCCCCGAGTTTCGCCACCACAGGCTCTACGCTCACCGAAGCACCCGCCTCTCTTCCAGGTTCACAGTGCCTAGACCGGGACTGCTAGGAGTCCCATACTTCCCCTCCATGGGTTCTACATTCACTGGAAGCACTGTCTTTCCTCCAGTTTCACGATGGACCCTCCGGGGGTTTGGGAGGGGTCACATACTTCCCTTTGCTCCCACTGCCGCGGGCCCCGGAACCCGCGAAGCGCTGTGTATTTTCTGGGTTCCCCGGCCCAAGAGTCAGGAATCCCAGCAGGGCACATGCCCGCTCCAAATCCCCTCAGCTCCGGTAGCCCTTCCCTTGTTCCCAGCCATGGGGTCTCAGTCTTCCCCAAAACCACACACTCCCCTGGTTGGGGGCGTGGGCGCCCATGGCAAGGCCTCCATCCCCATGGCAAGGCCGCCCTTGGTCCAGTAGACTGGGTACTCACTCTTCCCGGAAATTTCGTGGGTGCCCACAACTCCTGCGCTTCTGCTTCCCAAACCTTGTCTGAGGATGGGGATGGGGTGGTGACTCCGCTCTCCTGGATGCCCGGAGACAGACCCAGGAGCACTGGCCTGCTCTCCACACCTATCACAGGTCCCTTATCAATAAAATACAATTTAAGAAAATAAAAAAATGAAGGATTAAAAAAAGAAGAAAGGTCTCAAATCAATATACTCAAATCCAATGGCTAGAAAACATGGGGTTGTGTTAAGTAAGAGAGAGAAAGAATTGACTTTGGAGAAGCAACCAACATCTGCAAGTATGAAGGGTTCACATCCGTAGAAATATCAATCTTAGTAATGTTTTTTTTTTAATTTTAAGGGCAAAGAAAACTTTACAAACACTTAGGCATGAAAAACAAATTACCAACAAAGGAAATAAAAGGAAGCTGTGTTTGCAGTTCTTTTCCACAGTACAAAATGATAGAAGACAATAACTCTATATCTAATAAACTTGAAAGAAAGGAATATGACAAAGTTATTTCATATCATGCATAATCATTATATATGCATGTGTAGACAACAGCAAGTCAACACACACATGCAGAAGCTCAAAAATATATTCATTATATATACACATTTGAAAAACTTACTTAAAAAAGAACTCCATCAATTGAGAGATAGAATATAAAGAGCTTAAGAATTGGTAAGTTGTGTTACAAAAAGGACTACCACAGAAAATCAAATCTGTTAAAACAAAAATTACTGTAAATTATTCTAATGAATTTGGTTGTGAAACTGTAGGTACTTGTCGAAAGCAATTCTTATAAGAGAAGACATATAATATAAAAACAATACTTGAATAGCAATAATGCAAGTATAACACTCCAAGTTTAGGAAATATTGGATCAAAGAAGATGAAAGTAAATGTCTTTTAAAATTTGTTCTTGTTTTTAAAGAGGGAATTTTGTTAAACAGCATTTTATTCTTGACTCAGGAAAATAAAGATTTTCTAAACCTTTTGAAAAAATTAAGGTAAAAAATTTAAAATATAATATACTGTTTTTCATCTAAACTAAGGTAAGAAACATCTTCATTTATGTACCACCAAGAAAGAAAAATGCTGCCAATTAAGCTACAGCACATAATAAATTGTAAGATGCATTTTAATTCTAGGAGTATTAAAATGGAAAAAAATTAGTCTTAGAATTTATGACCTATGTTGTTTTCCAAATCCCTGGAGAGGATAAAAGCAAGGAAACAAGTGTACGTAACAAACAAACAATAAATTAAATAAAACAAAAGAACTATAAAAAGTCATAAAATAAAATAGCAAATATAACAGCAAATTCAGCAGGTATAACAATAAATATTTATGAGTTGAGCTCTATATTAAAAAAACAAAGACTCATACTGGTATAAATATGTGTGAAGAGAGAAATTATATGTTGTTTATGAAAGATGCTTAAAACAAAGTGATAAAAAGTTTATAATTATATTTTTATATTTTATTTATCTTATAACTTTTTTAAAAAGATGAAACCAAAATAATATTTAAGTAGGATAAAGGAATACTATACTATATATAGTATGAAATACTTCATACTATATATGTAATTTAAAATGAATATATAGTAGTCATAAAATATTTGTGGAATTAACATTACACTTAAAAGTGCAAAACAAAAACTGTTTTAAAATACAGGGGTAATTCTATCCCAACTCTTATCAATTCTCCTCCTTCTTACCATACAACAACATTTCCCCCTCTTTTAATCATCTCATATTCCTTTTGTCATATCTTATACTATCCGCAATGTCTCCTCACCTTTATTAATCTTAGTAAAACTGTGCTTGAGACTGCACAAGTGGTAGGGGTGCTCTATTTGCTGGTGTAGGTTTGTTTGTTTGGTAATACTGTTTTGTTAACCAACACCCGTACAATAGCATACAAGACAAGATAGGAGTTGTGACTACCAGTAAGCCCACTGGAGGGGAGAACCCACCAACAAAGGAGCCACCAACAAGTAAAGCCCAAGTATAACAAGAGAGCCCACCCAAATGAAAGAAAGAGCAACCATAGAGCATCCAGACAAGGAGATAAAAGAGTCAGTGCCACTGAGTCCCAGAGAACCCCTACCATGGAAGTTAACCTTACAAAGAAAACTGGAAAAGCAGAGCATCTGGAATCACAGAAACAAACAAAAAGAATCACCTAAAATGAGGAGGCAAAGAAAGAACCCACAATTGAAAGGAATGAAAGATTCCCCAGCAAAAGAGCTAAATGGAATGGAAGAAAGCAAATGATCAGATATAAAATTCAAAGGAATGGTTATGACAATGCTCAAGGAACTCAAACTTCCAGCCAAGGTGGAGGCATAGGTAGACACAGTGTGCCTCCTTGTACAACCAAAAGAAGTACAACAACATTTAAAAAAAAAACAGCCAGAACTGACAGAAAACCGAGCTATATGGAAGTCTGACAACCAAGGAGTTAAAGGAAACCTCCATCCAGACCAGTAGGAGGTGCAGAGTAGGGCAGCTGTGATGGAAAGGACTCACAGCAAGGTTACAGCAGGCAGACCTGATGATGCAGCAGATAGTGGAACAGCTGCGCAAGGCTGCAGTTGGCCAGCAAGGTAGTGGCGGACTGGGTGGTCCCACATTTGTGCACAGATAAACCAGGCAAAACAAATGGGGAGCAGGAACTTGCAGCCTGACAGGAGAGTTTGTTGGAGAGACCCACAGGGTCCTAGAATATACACAAACCCACCCACATGGGAATCAGCACCAAAAGGGCTCAATTTGCTCGTGGGAAGCTGGGGGAAGTGACTGAAATCTGGCAGAGAGTGGAGCAAGTGCCATTGTTCCCTCTCAGACCCCTGCCCCACATACAATGTCACAACCCAGCGACGTGAGTTGCTCTGCTCTAGTGAACACCTGAAGCTCCGACCATCACTATAACAGGCATGTCAAAACAAAAGAAATGGCCCAAAAGAAAGAACAGATCAAAGCTTCAGAAAGAATACAACTAAGTGATGAAGAGTTAGCCAACCTATCAGATGCACAGTTCGAAGCACTGGTAATCAGGATGCTCACAGCATTCATTGAATTTGGTCGCAAACTGGATGAAAAAATGAAGGCTACGCTAAGTTAAATAAAGAAAATGTACAGGAAATCAATAGTGATGGGAAGAAAACTGGGACTCAAATCAATGGTGCAGACCAGAAGGAAGAAAGAAAGATCCAATCAGAAAAGAATGAAGAAACAAGAATTGAAAAAAATGAGGAGAGGCTTAGGAACCTCCAGGACATCTTTAAATGTTCCAACATCGAATTATAGGGGTACCAGAAGGAGAAGAGGAAGAGCAAAAAATTGAAAACATATTTGAACAAATAATGAAGGAGAACTTCCCCATTCTGGCAAAGGAAATAGACTTCCAGGAAGTCCAGGAAGCTCAGAGAGTCCTAAAGAAGTTGGACCCAAGGAGGAACACACCAAGGCACATCATAATTACATTACCCAAGATTAAAGATAAGGAGAGAATCTTAGGAGCAGCAAGAGAAAAGGAGACAGTTACCTACAAAGGAGTTCCCATAAGACTGTCAGCAGATTTCTCAAAAGAGACCTTACAGGCAAGAAGGGGCTGGAAACAAGTATTCAAAGTCACAAAGGGCAAGGACCTAGATCCAAGATTGCTCTATCCAGAAAAGCTTTCATTTAGAATGGAAGGGCATATAAAGTGTTTCTCAGATAAGGTCAAGTTAAAAGGGTTCATCATCACCAAGCCCTTATTATATGAAATGTTAAAGGAATTTATCTAAAAAGAAGAAGATAAAAAATATGAACAGTAAAATGACAACAAACTCACAATTATTAACAACCATACCTAAAACAAAAACAAAAGCAAACTAAGCAAACTAGAACAGGAACAGAACCACAGAAATGGCGATCACATGGAGGGTTAGCAACAGGGGAGTGGAAGGAAGGGGGGAGGTACAGAGAACAAGTAGTATAGATGGTAGGTAGAAAGTAGACAGGGGGAGGGTAAGAATAGTATGGGAAAAGTAGAAGCCAAAGAACTTATATGTATGACCCATGGACATGAATTAAAGGGGGGAATGTGGATGGGAGGAGGTGCACAGGGTGGAGGGGAGTGAAGGGGGGGAATGGGACAACTGTAATAGAATAATCAATAAAATATATTTTAAAAAAACTCACAGACAACTACAAGTAACTTAGTGGGAACTACAACAATATAAAAAAGGAAATAGAAACTATTAAAAAGAACCAAGAAGAAAGGGAGAATACAATATCTGAAATAAAAAATACACTAGAAGGTATTATAAGCAGGCTGGATGAAGCAAAGGACTAAACTGATGAGGTGGAAGACTAGGTAGAAAGAGACAGATAGGTAGAGCAACTTCACAAAAAAAGACTAAAAAAATATGAATATAGCTTAAGGGAACTTCAGGACAACTCAAAATGCAACAACATTTGAATAATAGGAATACCAGAAGGAGAACAAATGGAGCAAGGGATAGAAAACCTGTTTGAAAGAATAATGACAGAAAATTTTCAAACTCGGAAAGGGGAAATTCTATGCACATTCGGGAAGCACAGAGGGTCAAATCAAGGTGAACACAGAGAGGCCTACTCCAAGACACAACACAATTAAAATGCCAAGATTTAAAGACAAAGGAAGAATCTTAAAGGCAGCCAGGAAGAAATAAGAAGTAACATACAAAGGAGCTCCCATAAAGCTAGCAGCTGATTTTTCAATAGAAACACTACAAGACTAGAAAGAATGGCAAGAAATATTCCAAGTAATGAAAAGCAAAGGCCTACAACAAAGACTCCTCTACCCAGCAAGGCTCTTAATTACAATGGAGGGGAAATAAGGAGTTTCCCAGACAAAAGAAGGTTGAAAGAATAAACCTCCACCAAACCAGCACTGCAAGATTGCCAAAGAGGAAGAAGTGGAAGAAAGAGAATAAGAAAGAGGGAATACAAGTAAAAGGGGGAAATGAATAAGTACCTATCAATAATAACCTTAAATGTTAATGGAATAAATGCACCAATGAAAACACATAGGGTAGCTGAATGGATAAGAAACATAACCTGCACATAGGTTGCCTACAGGAGACTCACCTCAGGGGAAAAAAAAAAAAACCCTACAAAGACTGAAAGCAAAGTGTTGGAAAAAATATTCCAAGCAAATAGACAGGGAAAAAAGCTGGAGTAGAAATATTTACATCAGACAAAACAGACTTCAAAATAAAAGTCATAAAAAGAGACACTGAAGGGCACTTCAAAATAATTAAGAGAAGAATACATCAAGAAGACATGAACATTGTAAAGATATATGTACCCAACATAGGAGCATCCAAATATATCAGGATAATCTTGGAGGACCTCAAGAAAGATATACACAGCAACACACTTATAGAAAGGGGCCTTAACACCCACTATCACCAATGGAGAGATCTTCCAAACAAAATATCAAAAGGATATTGTAGCACTGAACAATTCCTTGGACCAAATGGAATTAACTGATATATATAGAACGTTTCATCCCAAAGAAGCAAAAATACACATTGTTTTCAAATACACATGGCTCATTTTCAAAGATACATTCCATAATATAACACAAAACAAGCCTCAACAAATTCAAGAAAACTGAAATCATATCAAGCATTTTCTCTGGCCTTAAATGAGAAACCAACCTCAAGTAAAAAAACTCAAAAACACTCAAACTCATAAGATTGAATAACATGCTATTAAACAATGAATGGGTAAGTAGTGATATCAAGGAAGAAATCAAAGTTTCTGGGAAAAAATGAAAATAAACATACAACAGTCCAAAACTTATGGGACACAGTGAAGGCAGTCCTCAGAGGGAAGTTCATGGCAATATAAACCTACCTAAAAAAGATAGAAACATTTCAAATAAACAACCTAACCCTACATCTACAAGAACTAGAGGAACAACAAAAAAAGTCCAGTGCAAGTAGAAGGAGGGAAATAAAAACGATCAGAGCAGAATTAAACAAAATGGAGACTACAAGAGCAATCAAAAGTATCAATAAATCCAGGAACAGTTTCTTTGAAAAGACAATCAAAATCAACAAGACTTTAAGCAGACTCATCAAGAAAAAAAGACACAGGACCCAAACAAACACAATCAGAAATGAAAGAGGGGAGATTACCGCTGATATCACAGAAACACAAATGATTGTAAGAAATTACTATGAAGAACTATATGCCAAGAAATTTGAAACCTAGGCGAAGTGGACAAATTTCTGGCAAAATATAATCTTCCAAAACTGAATGAAGAAGAAACAGAAAGCCTGAACAGACCAATAACAGCTGACGAAATTGAAACACTAAGAAGGAAACTCCTGGTATACAAAAGCTCTGGACCAGATGGTTTCATAGGAGAATTTTACAAAACATTTAAGGAAGAGCTAACCCCTATACTTCTCAGACTATTCCAAAAAATCCAAGAAGAGGGAAGACTCTTAAACTCTTTTTATGAGGCCAGCATCATCTTAATCCCCCAAACCAGACAAACACACAGAGAAACAGACAAAGAAAGAAAACCTCAGGTCAATATCACTGATGAGTATAGATGCTAAAATCCTCAACAAGGTACTGGCAAACCAGACCCAGCAATACATAAAAAATATCATACACCATGATCAAGTGGGATTCATCCCAAAGATCCAAGGATGGTATAATATTCAGAGATAAGTAAACATTATACATCACTTAAACAAAAGCAAAGGCAAAAATTACACGATTATACCAATAGGTGCAGAAAAAGCATTTGATAAGGTCCACCACTCATTTATGAAAAAATGCTCAACAAAATGGGAGAAGAGGGAGTATACCTCAACATCATGAAAGCCATATATAAGAAATCTACAGCCAATGTCACACTCAATGGACAAAAACTAAAAGCTTCCCCTCTAAGATCAGGAGCAAGACAAGGATGCCCACTTTCATCACTCTTATTCAACATAGTATTGGAAATTCTAGCCACAGCAATCATACAAGAAGAAGAAATAAAAGGCATCCAAATTGGAAAGGAGGAAGCAAAACTGTCATTGTTTACAAAAGACATGATAGTGTACACAGAAAACCTGATACAAGTCCACCAAAAAACTATTCAACCTAATAAGGTAATTTGACAAAACAGCAGGATACAAAGGCAATATTCAGAAATCAAAGGCATTTTTGTATACCAACAATGAAATATCAGAATCAGAAATGAGGAAAAATATCATTTGCTATAGCAACAAGAAAAATAAAGTATGTAGAAATAAGCCTAACCAAGGGGGTAAAAGACCTGTACTCAGAAAACTATGCAACACTGAAGAATGAAATTAAGGAAGACACAAATAAATGGAAGCATATATCACGTTCATGGATTGGAAGAATTAACATCATCAAAATGTCCTTACTACCCAAAGCTATTTATAGATTCAATGCAATACCTATTAAAATACCAATGACATACTTCATAGACATAGAAAAAAATTTGTATGGAACTGTAAATGACCCTGAGTAGCCAGAGCAATTTTGAGAAAAAAGAACAAAGTAGGAGGGATCACTATACCTGACAACAATCTATATTACAAGGCCATGGTAATCAAAAGAGTATAGTACTGGCATAAGAACAGACACATACCCCTGGCTGGTGTAGCTCAGTGGATTGAGCATGGACTGCGAACCAAAGGGTCACAGGTTTGATTCCCAGTCAGGGCACATGCCTGGGTTGCGGGCCAGGTCCCTAATGGGGGGCCATGTGAGAGGCAACCACACGTGATGTTTCTCTTCCTCTCTTTCTCCTTCCCTTCCCCTTTTTCTAAAAATAAAAAATAAAAATAAAAACTATTTAAAAAATTATTTAAAAGAACAGACACATAGATCAATGAAACAGAATAGAGAGCCCAGAGATAAAACCAAGTCTCTATAGTCAATTAATATTCAACAAAGGGGGCAGAAGCATAAAATGGTATAAAAATAGCTTCTTCAACAAATGGTGTTGGGATATCTGGACAGCTACATGCAAAAGAATGAAACTTGATCACCAACTTACACCATACACAAAAATAAACTGAAGATGGATAAAAGACTTAAATATAAGTGATGATGCCATAATTGTTCAAGAGGAAATCATAGACAGGAAAATCTCAGATATTCCATGCAGCAATATTTTCACCAGTATGTCCCCTAGGATAAGGGATATAAAGGAAAGAATAAACAAATAGGACTTTGTCAAAATAAGAGTCATGTATAAATCCCCTGATATTCTTACTTTTCCATACAAAGTTTTAACAGAAACCATTGTTTGTACCTTTTAATGTTACAAATGTTTCTATAGCTAAGTAAAAATAAATCTGAAAATTATTTTAAGAGAAAAAAATAGGACTTTAGCAAAATAAAAAGCTTCTGCATGATTAAAGAAAACATCAGCAAAATGAAAAAGGAACAAACTGTATGTGAAAATATATTTGCCAAAGACACCTTGGACAAGGGTTTGACATCCAAAATATATAAAGAACTCACATGACTCCACTCCAGGAAGACAAACAACCCAATTAATAAATGGGCAAAGGACCTGAACAGACACTTCTCCAAGGATTACATACAGATTGCCCAGAGGCATATGAAATGTTGCTCAGCATTACTACTCATAAGAGATGCAAATTAAAACCACAATGAGACGCCACCTCACACAGGTAGAATGACTATCATTAACAAATCAACAAACATGTGCTGCCAAGGTTGCAGAGAAAAGGGTGGTAACACAGACTGTTGCAGCCACTGTGAAAAACAGTATGGAATTCCCTCAAAAAAATTAAAAATGGAACTGCCTTTTGATCTGGCAATTCCACTGCTGGTATTATATCCTAAAAATCCTGAATCACCAATTCAAAAGAACCTATGCACCCCAATGTTCATAGCAGCACAATTTACAATCACCAAGTCCTGGAAGCAAACCAGGTGCTCATCGGTAAATGAGTGGATCAAAAAAAACTGGTACATTTACACAATAGAATACTACACAGGGGGGAAAAAGGAGCTCCTACTCTTCATGACAGTATGGATGGTATTGGAGAGCATTATGCCAAGTGAAATAAGCTAGGCAGTGAAAGTCAAATACCATAGATCTCACCTATAAGTGGAATCTAATCAACAAAGCAAACAAGGAAGCAAAGTATAACCAAGACAGTAAATAAAGAACAAACTGACAGCAACAAGAGGGGCAGGTGAAGGGGGATGATGGGGAAAAGAAGAGGAAGGTGCATCAAGGAACATGTATAAGGGACCCATGGACAAAGCCCATGGTGGGTAGTATTGAGGGTGAGAGGTGGGAGTAGGTGGGGTGGAGGACACTGATGGGGATAAAATGGAGACAACTGTATTTGAACAATAGAAAATAATAATAAATAAAATAAGCAGGTAAATTGAGAAGACAAAATAATCCTGGGAGACTTTAATCTAACTTTGTTTTAAGACTTTATTTATTTATTTTTAGAAAGAGGGGAAGGGAGAGAGAAAGAATGGGAACAAAACATTAATGTGTGGTTGTCTTTTGTGCACCCCCCACTGGGGACCTGGCCAGCAACTCAGGCATCTGCACTGACTAGGAATTGAACTGGTGACCCTTTGCTTCACAGGTTGGTCCTCAATCCACTAAGCCACACCAGCCAGGGCTTAATCTACCATTCTTATATTTAAGCAAAAAAGATTCTGAAGAAGTAGAAGATCTGTATATATAAGGAATATGATTAATTTAATAAATGCATACTACTTAATGTGCAAAAGAAAATACACTTTTTATCAATGTCCATGGAAATACTAAAAAATTGATTTTATATTAGACCATGAAGTAAACCTCAATGAATTCCCAAAAGCAGATAGTTACATTATGCAGGTTATGTTCCTAACCTCAATGAAATAAAATAAAATAAATAACATTTTAAACAAAATTTTGAACTGTCTAGAAATATAAAACCAGTCTCTTTGGTACCTCTTGTGTCAACTGGGAAATCAAATGTTATTTTTCAATCATTTATAATATAATGAGAGACAATCAAATAAATTAGAAAAAGATAATCTAATAGAAAATTAAGCAAATAACATGGGCAAGCAAGTTATAAAAGAAGTATTAGTGGATAACAATCAAATTAAATTACCCTAACCTCAATAATAATCAAATAAATGTACATTAATATCAAATAAGTATGTATCTCTTTACATATCAATTTTGCAAAAATTAGGAAAGACATCTCTTTGGTGTTAGACAGGATATTGAAAGCATACCCCTTGGAGGTAATATAAACTGGTAAAACCTCATGAAAGGGAAATTGGCACTTAATACATACCTATAATATATTAAAAATGGAAATTAATTTATAGAACATGTATAATATGATATCTATAATGTGTAAATCATGTGTATAAATACATCAAATGTATTTATAAGTATAAATGCACACATATGTTGGTAAATGTATAGAAATGGGTCAGGAAGGATATATAACTAAATCATTAACAGTATTTATCTCTGCAAAGGAAAGAAGTATCACAAGGAAGGAGAAAAGAGCAAATACCACTTTCTCTTCCATATACATACATGTGTCTGCATTTTTATAATAAAAATATTTTTTTCACTTAGGAAAAAATTAAATTATTACAACAAATACACTGCTCACAAATTTACAGGCTGATTCCAATGTTCAGAGACAAATTCATAGATTTAATTGCCTTATTGTTAAGCAAAAGGAAATACAGACAAATTAAACTAAGATTTAACAGAAGTAATGAAAATCATAAGTAAATAAGAAATCAAGTTATCCAAGAGAAAAGAATTAAGATTGAAAGGAGACTTGACTTGGAATGGTGAACACACAATACAAAATACAGATGATGTATTGTAGAATTGTACACCTGAAACCTATATAATTTTATTAACGAATGCCACCCTAATACATTCAATAATTTTTTTAAAACTTCCCAATTGAATATTTGAAAAATTAAATACAAAATAAATGAGTGAGTTAGAATCAAGAGAACACAATTGCTAAGTAAACTAAAGAACGGGTGGGACAGGGGGAGTGGTAGGAGTAAAGTGGAGACAACTATACTTGAACAATAATAAAAAAAATCTCTTCAAAAGAATGAAAAGAAAAACCAATTAGGTAGACAAACTTCTGACTGTTTTTTTCAAGAAAAACACTGAAAACACAAAAATATAACATTAAATAAGAATGAAAATATAAAAACTGATATAACAGAGATAAAATAAACCAACACATTTTATAATATTAATGCATATAGTATTAATGCATTAGTGCATTTTATTTATTCATATGTTACATCTACATATGGCATTTCATCTACAGTTTGTCAAGGTTCTTGTACTCAGATCATTCATTTTTATGCTTCTTAATAATTTTAAAGCTTTAATTGCATATATATTTTAAGCATAAAATTATTTTATTAACTAAATGTTCAGAAGTACATGTTATTCTTTTCAAAACCTCTCTACACAAATGTATATGTTAGTGACTCATTATAGATATTCTAAGCTTAATTTCAGGACGATAACTTAGAAAACTATGTAATATCTAATCACTGTGGTGTACACCTGAAACTAATATAATGATATGTCAATTGTAAATGAAAATTTTAAAGAATGATTTTAAATAAATAAAATTAAGTAAATAAATGCTCAGTAATGCAGGTATCTGTTGTTAGAAGTCTCTACTTTCCTGGTACTTCCAAAGTCATGTTTATAAACTAGTAAACTTACTAGTTACTTGCCAGTTGAACAACTAGAGCAATCATATAAAAAGCACATTTAGCTGCTTGTGGGGTAGAACATTTCACATAAAGGAGTTATAGGAGCCATGGCTGGTGGCTTAGTGGATTGAGTGCTGGCCTGTGAAGCAAAGGGTTGCTGGCTTGATTCCCAGTCAGAGCACATGCCTGGGCTGCAGGCCAGGTTCCCAGTAGAGGGCACTTGAGAGGCAACCACACATTGATGTTTCCCTCCCTTTCTCCCTTCTTTCTCCTCTCTCTAAAAATAAACAAAAATAAAATCTTCAAAACAAAAGAATTGTTAAAAAAAAGAAGTTATAGGAGACTGATGTCAGCATCAGGTGGAATAAGATGTCCCTCCTTTATGTCACTCTTTTTAACAACTAATTAGGCACCCATCTATAAACAAATATCCCTTTGTGGGAATTGCAGGATCCAGAACAACATGCCAAGACACCAAGAAGAAGTCTTATCCATCTGTGCATCAAGTAATAGGCTGATAGACTTTGATATGGGCTATAAAACCATCAGGAGCCTGTAAACCTGCCCCAATCTATCTTGGCTGCTGTCAGTTTGGATGCTTTGGAGGGAGTAAGAGAAATTTTGCCAGTGCCACCTCTCTCCCAAGATGACACTAGCTGGCTAGCAGTGTCCTCTCCTATGGGGGAAAGGGAAGGCAATGACTGAGCATTCAGCTTCTCCAGATGTGCAGGATGCTGCTGGGGAAACCTGTTTGCTCCAGCAGCATCCAGTGTACTGAGGTAGGACTACCATGACTTGGGGGGAAGAAAGAGATCAGAAAAGAAGCATATAAGCCACTGTAGAAAACAGTATGTAATTTCCTCAGAAAACTAAAAATGGAACTGCCTTTTGACCTGACAATTTCACTGCCGGGATTATATCCTAAGAACCCTGAAACATCAATCCAAAAGAACCTATGCAGCCCAATGTTCATAGCAGCACAATTTATAATATACAAGTGCTGGAAGCAACCTAAGTGCCCATCAGTAAATGAGTGGATCAAAAAACTATGGTACATTTACACAATGGAGTACTAAGCAGAAGAGAGAAAGAAGGAGCTCCTACCCTTTGCAAAAACATGGATGGAAGTGGAGAGCATTATGCTAAGTGAAATAACCTAGGCAGTGAAAGACAAATCCATGTGATCTCACCTTTAAGTGGCACCTAATCAACAAAACAAATAAGCTAGCAAAATATAACCAGACACATTGAAATAAAGAACAAACTGACTGTAACCAAAGGGGAGGTGGGAGGGGATAATGGGGGGAAAGAGGGAAGGGGTGATGGTTTTCAGGAAAACTATAAAGGACACATGGACAAAACCAAGGTGCGGTAGAATTGTGGGGGAGAGGTGGGGATGGCTAGGATTGGGGGGAGTGGGGGGAAAAAGAGTATCAAAGGACATTAAGGGGATGTAGTTCCTGCTGAAGTCCACCAACAAGCCTCTGGGACAACTTAACTCAAGGATCCCTCCAATGAGCCCACAGAAACCCCCAACACTTCAGGTGCCAAACCCATACCTCCCCACACTCTGGGGCCAGTTCTTTACATGTGCTCATGAGTGCAGTGGTGAGAGGAAGCTCCAGTAAATGAAGTGCTCTTAGAAAATCAGACTAGGGTGTATGGGCAAGGGAGAAACCACAAACTTCAGCTAGAGCACCACCTTCTGAAAAGAAAAGAGATTTCTGGTAGCCTGCCTGGTGAGTTGTAAGAACCAGAGAAAATATAAAAGCTTATGAATTCTGTGACAAGTGGGAACAAGAACTGTGGAGTTGATATAGCCATATAAGATCAGAGAAAGCCCCAGAAATAAGAGGATCAATGAACAGTATAACCCACTTAAAGGCAGAAATATCTAAGGAGGTGCCTGCTACTTAAAATGAGAAAAAGAAGAAATGGAAAAAATATAAGGAACATGAATAATCAAAGAAACATGTCATCACCAAAAAAGGTAGCAATAATCCTCCAATAACTAACCCCAAAGGTATAAGATTTTGTGAATTAGCTGATAAAGAATTCAAAATAGCTGTTTTGAAGAAACTCAATGAGCTACAAGAAAATACAGAAAGACACTCTGGGTATTTATCTGAAGAAAATGAAAACAGAATATTGAAAAGGTATCCACATCCCCGTGTTCACTGAAGCATTATTCACAATAGCCAAGAGGTGAAAACAATCTAAAAGTCTATCAACAGTTTAACGGATATATATAAAATCTTCATTTGGAGATTTCTTGGAAGCCAGCCAAGAAATCTCCAAAACTCAGTGATAAACAGATACGCTGGGAAGGTGAAATCCATGACCTCCAGTCAAGGGCTGCATCCCTGAGCTCCTCATGTTACAATAGCTAAAACACCCTTAGCTGCAAAGAAAAGACAGCTGCAGCTGGGCTTGTGAAACAACACAGTTTTCCCAGGTGCTAAATGTGTGAAGGAAGCTATCCATGGTACTGACACTGACTCTGACTCAGCCATTAGCTCTCTGTGTTTGACAATAGCAGGAGACAATAGAACTGCAAACTCAACCATATGGAGGGGATCAAAGATGGCAGAAGAGTAAGTGGAAGCTACACTAACCTCTTCCCAGAACCAGTCTGGAATTGCATCTAAACTGTAGAGAAATCATCTGGAATAACCAACTGAACAATAGCTGGAGAGAAGCCTTATAACCACAGACAGACAGAAGAAACCACTTCACCACAATGTGACTGGTACAGAGTGCATGGGAAACATGAGAGTGCTGACTAGTCTCCCACAGGCAGCAGCTGAAGTGCTGGAAGGAAGTTTCAGTAGCTGGGGGGTTCTCTAAGAGGTGTGGTGTCTATGCCCCAAGCTTGGCTCCCCAGTCTACAGCAACAGAGCCTGAAAGAAACCCAGATACATCTAGCTGTGAAAAGTGGCGAGGTTTCTGTCTGCCAAGAAGAGATGGTTGGAGACACAAAGAGTCTCTTAAAGGGCCAACACACACAATTTTGTTTGAAACCACTTACCCTGGGCTCTGGCAAAGAGGGGAGGGCAGAGTAGATTAGAGATGCTTGAGGAAAGTCTATAGATGGTGGATTTGAGGAGAGAACTGAGGATGCGGCCAACAGGATCTCTGTTGAGTCATTCCCCATACTGCAGGAGCCAATTTGATTAGGCAGAGCGCTCCCTCCAAGTGGCATCAGCCTGAGGGGATTCAATAGCCCTAACCACATGAGTTACTCTGCCCCACCCTGTGGTGCTTAACCCTAACTGCTAAATACAGAGTGACTAGATTAACAACTTAAGGAGACAGTCACAGACTACAGTCACACTTTCCTCTGCACTCTGTACCAGTCACATTGTGGTGATCCCAGGTAGTCTCTAACAGGCTGCTTAGAGCCAGACTGGGAAACCATCTGACATCGTCAGGAGTAGATCCAGAAAGAGAAAACAGTGGTAAACCATAGATTCTACTAAGATGGATTCCACCATGGTCTACTTCATGATTTGTGTTATTTTCTTTCCTGCATAGCTTTTTAACATTAATTTCTTGTCCTTCATGTTTGTGCATATTAGGTCACTAGTTTTTGTATTATAGTTTATTTCAAATCTTATATTTTGCTCCTCCCTTCTCTTATTCCATTTTACCTTTTTTCTTCTTATTATTTTCATTTTTAAATTTTATTTTCTCTCTTGATACTACTTGTTTTCATTCCATACTCTTACTATTCCCCCACTTCCAGCCTCTCAAAAACATTTTTCTTGTCATTAGTAATCTCACATTCTTTTTCTTGTTCTTTAAATATCCTTATTCTCTTTCCATCTTTATCAATCTTTGCTCATTGGTTGTGGATATGGTATGTGTGTTGCATTTCTTCAATTTTATTTTTATATCTTTAGTATTTTTTGTATTTCAAATCTCAAATTTTACCATTCTCCTCTCCTACTCCATTTTGCCTTCTGCCCTTTCTTTTCATTTTTTGGTTTTAAATTTAAATTTTTCCCTCTCTTAGCCTGGCTTTCATTCTTCACTCTTAGTATTCTTCCTCTATCCTCTCAAAATCACTTCTCTTTCCTCTAGACATTTCTTAAGCCTTTCTTTCTTTTTTCTTTCTTTCTTTCTTTCTTTCTTTCTTTCTTTCTTTCTTTCTTTCTTTCTTTCTTTCTTTCTTTCCTTCCTTCCTTCCTTCCTTCCTTCCTTCTTTCTTTCTTTATTTCTTTTTCTTTCTCTCTTTATTATTTTTTCCCTCTTAATCCCTACCCACCTATATTAACCTTTACTCATTGGTTGTTGATAGTTCTGCAGTGAATCTTTTTCTCCAATTTGGTTCCTGTTATTTTCTGTTTCTCTCACTATATTTTTTAAAATTTCCATTTCAACCAAATACTACATGCTTCCTTTCTCTTACTTCATTCTGCCTTCTTCCCTTCCTATTTTTTATTTACGATGTAAATTTTATTTGCTTTCTCTCTTTGCCTTCTTTCTCTTCCCTATTCTTATTTATTGCTCTTCCCTCTACCCTCTCAAAATCATTTTTTTTTCAGTTAGTCACCTAATATTTGTTTTTTCCTTTCTAATAATAGTCTTAATCTCTTTACACTTTTACTAATGTTGGCTCTTGGTTATTGATAGTGTGATTGTGGGTGGTAGTTACTTCTGTGATCTGTGGGTTTGTTTCCTTGGATGTTTGGTTTTGTTCTTGTAGCACCTGTACAACAGCATACAAGATGTGGTGGGCAGAGTGATTCTCAGTCAGCCAGCCACAGGGAAAAGCCCACCAAAGAATGACCCAACAATAACCAAAGCCCAATTACAACTACAGAGACCACATAAAAAGTATAAAGGGTATCCCAAGGGCATCAAGTTCAGGAGATGAAGGAGTCTTCACCACTGAGTCCTGCAGGTTTCCTACCACAGAGGTCACACCACAAAGACACAGAGTCAAAAATATACAGAAACAAAAAAACACAGATCAATCTAATACACAGAAACAAAAAAACAAGAGTCACCTAAAATGGGAGGACAAGGAAACAACACCCAACTGAAAGAAAAGGAGGAATCCCAAGAAAGAGCGCTAAATGAAATAGAGGCAAGGAAACCATCAGATATTGAGTTTAAAATAATGGTTATAAGGATGCTCAAGGAGCTCAGTGAGAACTACCAAAAACTCCAGGGGCAACACAAGGAACTTACTGCAAACTAAACCAGCATGAAAGTAATACATAGAAACTACCAATAAGACCCTGGAGGAAATGAAGCATACAATATCCAAAATGAAGATTTAAAAGCAGGAATTAAAATAAGACTAGATAAAGCAAAAGATCAAATCAGAGAACTGGAGGACAAGGTAGAAAATATGTCCAGATAGAGCAACAAAATGAAAAAAAAAAGACTGAGAAATAACAAAGAGCGGTTAAGAGAGCCGCAGGACAACATGAAACATAATGATACCTTTATCACATGGCTATCAGAAGGAGAAGAAGAGGAGCAAGGGATAGAAAACCTGTGTGAAAAAAATAATGACAGAAAATTTCCCTAACTTATTGAGAGAAGTTATGCAAGTCCAAGAAGCACAGAGGGCCCCATTCAAGATGAACCCAAAGAGGCCTACTCTAAGACACATCATATTTACAATGGCAAAATTTAAAGACAAATAAAGCATCTTAAAGGCAACAAGGGAGAAATAGCCAGTAACAAACAGGGGAGCTCTGATAAAGCTATCTACTGATTACTCAGCAGTGCACTATAATACAGAATGGAGTGGCAAGAAATATTCCAAGTAATGAAGAGCAAAGACATGCAACCAAGACTACCTAACAAGGCTCTCATATAAATGAAAATTGAAATTAAGAGTTTCCCAGTTGCAACACCTGTACAACAGCATACACGATGTGGTGGGCAGAGTGACTGTCAGCCAGGACTAAAAGAATACAACTCCACCAAACCAGCATTGAAATATAAACTAAAGGAACTTCTCCTTCTCCTTCTCCTTCTCCTTCTCCTTCTCCTTCTCCTTCTCCTTCTCCTTCTCCTTCTCCTTCTCCTTCTCCTTCTCCTTCTCCTTCTCCTTCTCCTTCTCCTTCTCCTTCTCCTTCTCCTTCTCCTTCTCCTTCTCCTTCTCCTTCTCCTTCTCCTTCTCCTTCTCCTTCTCCTTCTCCTTCTCCTTCTCCTTCTTCTTCTTCTTCTTCTTCTTCTTCTTCTTCTTCTTCTTCTTCTTCTTCTTCTTCTTCT
>PVIA01013673.1:0-30907 GCA_004024845.1 Tonatia bakeri
ACAACAGGGTGGGAATTGACTGAGGGAGCAGTGGGGTGGGCTGAGCAGGGGAGAGCAACAAGGGGAAAAATTGGGACAACTGTAATTGATCAAAAATTTAAAAAAACAATTAAAAAGAAAATTTAAAAAAATTTTAAAGCATAAACCCCAGGTAAGTGAAACAAAGAAAAAGGTAAATTGATAAGTGGAGGTCTTTAATCTTTTATTTCAATGTTTACTAATATTTCCTTCCTGGAGGATCCAAGATGGTAGTGGAGTAGGTGGATATTACACTCACCTCCTACAAGGACCAAAGTGGAATTACAGCTAAAATACAGAGCAATTCACCTGAATAACCAATGAAGATTAGCTGAAGAGATGTCTTATAACCAAGGATTTACAGAAGAATCAACATCAAGACTGGTAGCAAGGGCAGAGATGTGAAAAATGCTGCCTCTCTCCCACAAGACTTTCTAGAGGGATATCTCAGCTCAGGGTTACCCTGGAGAAGTGTGTGATCTTGACCCTAAACCAGGCTCCCCTTCTCAGAGCACCAAGCCAGGAAGAGGCACCACATAACATCTGGCTGTGAAAATCAGCAGGCAATCTGTCCACCAGGGAGTCAGGAGTCTGCTAAAGACCCAGGTGCCCTCTTAAATGACCAATGCACAAAATCTCATTTCAACCACTTACCCTGGGCTCCAGTGGAGGAAGGGCAGAGCAGACTAGAGTTGTGTGAGGAGAGACTGGAGTTTGTGGCTTTGGGGATAGAGCTGAATGAACAGCCTCCAGGGTCCTTGTGTTGAGTCCCTCTCCCACTCTGCAGACACCATCTTTCTTGGTTGAATTCTACTTTCTGGACTCCCTGTTGCCCCAGATAAGCCCTTCAATATTTAGACCACTATTGCTATACAAATAGCTATGAGTATAGCAGTTATTCACTCATTCATTGAACAAATAAAATAGAAACTGAAAGTTTCTGAACCTTTAGTTATTTCCGAACTTCATGTCAGTGTAGGTTTGGGAAAAGTAAATGTTGTGATGCTATAAATCTATTTTTTTTTCAAAAGTTGAATGTAGTTGTATTGCTATTAGAGTTAACCAAAACATTAATTACTAGAAAGAAGACCAAGCTCACAATATGGACAGGGAATTCCTCCTTTCGGCAGTTTTTGCAATCACCTATTAGTTCTCATTGCCTTCTGGATGCCTCTAGCTATACAGCATTTAAAATCATGTCAGGCAGAAAGGACAAGGACCATATGATTTCACTCATGTGTGGGATATAAAACAGAAAGTAACAAATGAACACAAACAAACAAACTCATACACAAAACAGTATGGTGGTTACCAAAAGGGGAGGAGGATTAAGTGGAAGAGAAAGAGGATAAAAAGGGTAATATATATGGTGATAGAAAGACACTAGATTTTGTGTAGTGAGCCCACAATGCAATACACAGGTGATGTATTATGGATTTGTACACCTGAAATCTGTAAAATATTATTAATCAATCTTACCCCCATAAATTTAATTAACTTTAAAAACTAAAATTAATTTTGAGTATCCAAAGGACACTTCCCTTTCAAACTACTTTTTTTCCCATTTTTATTGTTGTTCAAGTAGAGTTATTTTCATTTCCTCCCTCCTCTTCCCCCACCCTTGACCCTGCCCCACTTTGATTTTATCCATGTGTCCTTCATAAATGTTCTTGAAAATCCATGCCCCTTTCCTCCCATTATCCCCTCCGACCTCCCTACTAGTTACTGTCAGTTTATTCTTAATTTCACTGTCTCCATTTATATTTTGCTTACTTGTTTATCTTGTTGCATAGGTTCAACTTACAGGTGAGATCATTTCATGTTTGTCTTTCATTTCTTGGCTTACCTCACTTAGCATAATAATCTCCAGTTCTGTCCATGCTGTCACAAACTGTAAGAGTTCCTTCTTTCTTTCTTCTGCATAGTAGTCCATCATGTAAATGTACCATAGATTTTTTAAATTTTATTTATTTATTTTTAGAGAGAGGGGAAGGGAGGGAGAAAGAGAGGGAAAGAAACATCAATATGTGCTTGGCTCTCATATGCCCACTACTGGGGACCTGGCCCACAACCCAGACAGGTGCCCTGACTGGGAATAGAACCAGAGACCCTTTGGTTTGCAGCCTGAAATATATCCACTGAGCTACACCAACCAGGCCTAGATTTCTGATCCATTTAATTACTGATGGACACTTACATTGTTTCCTACACTTGCCTGTTGTAAATTGTGCACTTATGAACATTGGGGTGCACAGATTCTTTTGGATTGGTGTTTCAGGATTCTTAGGATATAATTGCAGCAGTGGAGTTGCCAGGTCAAAAGGCAGTTTCAGTTTTAGTTTTTGAGGAAATGCCATCATGTTTTCCACATGGCTTCACCAGTCTGCATTTCCACTAACAGTGTACTGGGGTTTCATTTTCTCCACATCTTCTCCAACACTTTTTGTTTCTTGATATGTTTATGGTGTGGTATTCTCATCGGTGTGAAGTGGGTTCTCATTGTGGTTTTAATTTGCATCTCTCTGATGACTAATGATGCTGAGCATCCTTTCATATGTTTCTGGGCCCTTTCTATGTCTCCCTTGGAGAAATGTCTGTTCAAGCCTTCTGCCCATTTTTAAAATTGTGTTGTTTGTCTTTCTAGAGTGGGGTTGTGTGAGTTGTTTATATATTTTGGAAATCAAGCCCTTGTCCAAAGTATCATTGGCAAATATCTTTTCATTTTAATGCTGTTTTCTTTAGCTGTGCAGAAGCTTTTTATTTTGATGAGTTCCCATTTGTTTATTCTTTCCTTTATATCCCTTGCTCTAGGGGACATATCAGTGAAAATATTGCTGCCTGGAATATCTGAGATTTCCCTGCCTATGTTCTCCTCTAGGACTTTTATGGTGTCACAACTTATATTTAAGTCTTTTATCCACCTTGAATATATTTTTGGGTATGGTGTAAGCTGGTGGTTGAGTTTCATTTTTTTGCACTTAGCTGTCCAGCTCTCCCAACACCATTTGTTGAAGATGCTATTGTTACTCCATTGTATGCTTCTGCTCCCTTTGTTGAATATTAATTGACTGTAAAGACATGGGTTTATTTCTGGGCTCTCTATTCTGTTCCATTTGTCTATGAGTCTGTTCTTTTGCAAGTACCAGGCTATTTTGATTACAGTGGATTTGTAATACAGTTTGATACCAGATATTGTGAGGCCATATACAAGAGACCTACAGCCAACATCATACTCAATGGGCAAAAACTAAAAGCTTTCCTACTCAGATCAAGAACAAGACAAGGATTTCCATTTTCACCACTTCTATTCAACATAGTATTGGAAGTCAACATAGTATTTTTTGTCCCAACAATCAGACAAGAAAAACCAATAAAGGGCATCTAAACCAGAAAGGAGGAAGCAAAACTGTCATTGTTTGCAGATAATATGATAGTGCACATAGAAAATTGTATAGACTCCACCAAAAAATTACTTGACATAATAAATGAATTTGGCAAAACAGCAGGATAGGAAATCAATATTCAAATTCAAAGGAATTTTTATATACTTACAATGAAATATCAGAAACAGAAATCAGGGGGAAAATCCCATTTGATATAACAACAAGAAAAATAAAGTACCTATGAATAACTTAAGAAAGGAGGTAAGAGAACTCAGAAAACTACACAACACTGTAGAAAGAAATTAAGGGGGACACAATCAAGAGGAAGCATGTACCATGTCCATGGATTGGAAGAACTAACATCATCAAAATGCCCATCTACTCAAAGCAATTTATAGATTTAATAACAATTTTTATTAAAATATCAATGGCGTATTTCACAGAGATAGAACAAACCTTTCAAAAATTTATATGAAACCATAAGTGACCCTGAATATCTGCTGCAATTTTGAGAAAGAAGATCAAACTATTTCTTTAAAGTATGGTGTCTAGGACCATATTTTACTTAGATATAGGGCTGTCTTTTTTACTCATTGCAAATGGTTGGAAGAAAATTAATCTTACTTAAGCTTGCTTAGGTGTTCCTTGATGTTCTTAATATTTGTGTGTAGAATATTTCCAGCAATAGGGAGAGGAGTAGGGCCAAGTGGCAGCTCCCTTGGGCATAGCTTCAGTTCCATAGGAGGAGGAGAATCAAACAATAAAGGCAAATTGTGAGGACTATGAAGAGATCCATTGATGTGCTGTGCATAAGTGCAATTGAACATTTACAATTCAAAAATTTATAAATCAATGTGCAAACTGATTTCCCAACATGCACTCTGTGTGAACTTTTGTGTAAATATTGTTTCCTTCAGTGTTCTTTTGCCTGCTTGTAGAGAGTAGAAACACACACACACAACAAATTCATAGATACAGGCAACAGAATTGTAGTTACCAGAGGGGAAAATGAGTGGGGATAGGATCAGTGGAAGGTAAAGGATGTGAAATATATGGCAACAGAAAGAGACTAGACATAGGGTAGTGAACTCACAATAGAATATACAGATGTATTATTTTAAATTTGTACATCAAAAATTTATATAGGCTTTTAACCAACATTATCCTAATAATTTTAATTTAAAAATATTTCATGTTGCAAAACTTTAGCCAAGATGGAGGCTTAGGTAGAAACACTTTGCCTCCTTGCACAACCAAAAGAAGGACAACAACAAATTTAAAAAAGAAAAATAACCAAAACTGCCAGAAAATTGAACTCTTTGGAAGTCCAACAACCAAGGAGTTAATGAAGAAACATTCATCCAAACTAGTGGGCGGGGTGGAGATGGGCACCTGGGGAGGAGAGGACTTTCAGCAAGGTGGAGGCTAGAGGTCCATGGTGGGCAAAGGGGTGGCAGGCAGACCTGGTCATCCCACAATTGGGTGCAGACAAACCACAAAAAACAACTGGGGAGCGAGACAGGCTGTTCAACCCAGGGCTCCAGCATGGGGAAATAAAGCCTCAAAATCTCTGGCTGTGAAAACCTGTGGGGATTGTGGCAGCAGGGTAAACTCCCAGCATCACAGGAGAGTTTGTTGGAGAGACCTACAGGGTGTACACAAACCCACCCACCTGGGAAACAGTACCAGAAGGGTACAATTTGCTTCTGGGTAGTGGGAGTTATCAGCGGGGTGGGGGGAGGAGAATGGGGGAAAAGGTATAGGGAATAAGAAGCATAAATGGTAGGTACAAAATAGAAAAGGGGAGGTTAAGAATAGTATGGGGGATGTAGAAGCCAAATAACTTATATGTGTGACTCACAGACATGAACTAAGGTGGTGGAATGCTGGTGGGACAGGGGTACAGTGCAGAGGGGAATAAAAGGAAGAAAAAATGGAACAACCTTAACAGCATAATCAATAAAATGTTTTTAAAAGTGTCATGTTGTCCTGGCTAGGTGACTCAGTTGGTTAGAGCATTCTCCCTATACATCAAGTCTGTGGGTTGATCTGTCAGGGCATATACAAGAATCAAGCAATGGCTGGGGTGGGAGGGGAGTGGGAGTGGGGTAAATGCAGACAATTGTACTTGAGCAATAAAATAATTAATGAAAAATAAATGCTTAAATATTGCTTATAATAAAAACATATCAACACTTGAATGTTTTCATAAATTGAAGTGCCCTGTGAAATCTTTAGTTTAACTAGTGAAAAAGTAAAAAAAAAAAAGTGATGTCCTGTAAAAAAACAAAAGAATCAAGCAATGAACGCATAAATAAATATAAGAACAAATTGATGTTTTCTCTTTCCATTCCTCTCTGTCCAAAGTCAATAATTTTAAAAAATCTGATTTTTTAATGTTCAAGTTAATATAAAATTAAAAATGTAAAACACATGTTATTATCATTGCTTTATGTGATAGCTTAACCTGTAATCATTCCTCTTACAGCTTTGAATCTTGTTTTGATATCACTTGTCTTTATGAATCTGCTAAAGATTCTCTTTTTTGATGATTTATTGGTTACACTATTACCAGTTGTCCAAATTTTTCCCCCTTCACTGGCCTTTGCCTATCCTGCACCCCATGCCCATAGTCAATCACCTCACCATCGTCCATGGGTCCTTCATATATGTTCTTTTACTAATCCCTTCACTTTCTTTCAATCAGTCCCTGCCTCTTGCCTCTGTTTTTCCATCTGTCAGTGTGTTTCATGATTTCATGCCTCCGGTTCTATTTTGCTCATTAGCTTGTTTTGTCTATTAGATTCCTCTTATAACTGAGATCATATGGGGTTTGTCTATCACTGCACTGCTTATTTCACTTAGCATAATACTCTCCAGTTCCATCCATGCTTACCCCCAAAAAAGGGTAAGAGCTGCTTATTTCTTTCTGCTGCCTTGTATTCCTTTGTGTAAATGTACCACAGTTTTTTAATCTCTTCATCTACTGAGCAGCTCTTAGGCTGTTTCCAAATCCTGGCTATTTTAAATAGTGCTGCTATTAACATGGGGGTGTATAAATTCTTTTGAATTGGTGTTTTGGGATTCTTAGTGTATATTCCCAGGAACAGAAATTTTGTGTCAAAAGGCAGTTCCATTTTTAGTTTGTTGAGGAAATTCTGTACTGTTTTCCACAGTGGCTGTACCAGTCTGCATGTCCACCAACAGTGCTCTAGGGTTCCCTTTTGTCCACATCCTCTCCAGCACTTGTTTGTTGATTTATTAATAATAGTCATTATGGTGGATGTGAAGTGATCACTCATTGTGATTTTAATTTGCATCTCTCTGATGGCTAGTGATGCTGAGCATTTTTTCATATGTCTATGGGTCATCTATATATCCTCCTTGGAGAAGTGTCTGTTCAGGTCCTTTGCCTTTTTTAATTGGTATTTGGATCTTCCTGGTGTTGAGTCATATAAGCTCTTTATATATTTTGGAGATTAAACCCTTTTCCAATGTATCTTTGGCAAACATGTTCTCCCATGCCAATGATACATGCCATGCCATGTTGATTCCCTTGTCATTTTGATGATGATTTCTTTAGCTGTGCCAAAGATTTTTAATTTGATGTAATCCAAATTGTTTACTTTTTCCTTTATTTTCCTTGCCCTAGGTGTTAAATCGGCGAAAAATATTGTTGTGCTAGATATTAAAAATTTTACTGCCTGTGTTTTCTGCTAAGATTTATATGGTATCATAACTTATACTTATGTGTTTTATCCATTTTGATTTTATTCTGGTGTATGGTGTTAGATGATATTCTAGATTCTCTTTTTTTTGCATGTACCAGTCCAGTCCCTCCAACACCATTTACTGAAGAGGATGTCTTTACTCCACTGTATCCTCTTACCTCCTTTGTCAAATATTAATTGACCATAAAAACAAGACTTTATTTCTGTTTCATTGATCTATGTGTCTGCTCTTATGGCAGTACCCGACTGCTTTGATTACAGTGACCTTGTGGTATGATTTGATATCTGGTGTTGTTATCTCTCAAACTTGTTCCTTGTTTCTGAAGATTGCTGAGGCTACTTGGGGCCTTTTTTTCCTCCACATAAATTTTTGTAATATTTGTTCTAGATATGTGAAATATGGCATTGGTATCTTAATAGGAATTGCTTTGAATCTATAGATTGCTTTGGACATTTTAATGATGTTAATCCTTCCAATCCTTGAATACCATATATGCTTCCACTTATTTATAGCCTCCTCAATTTCTTTCTTCAGTGTCCTATAGTTTTATGTGCACAGGTATTTTACCTCCTTTGTTGGGGACCACTCTGTGTCATTTTGGAGATTGCAGCCCTGAGAGAGCAGGCTCTGAAAGGAGCTAGTAAGTGTCCCTGGAAAACCAGGTGACCCAGGTGGAAGACATGACCTGACTCTAACACCAAGGGTTCCGGGGGAAATCTGGCCTGATAAATACATTGTATCCTTTGAAGCTTGCTTTGCTTGGTATAGCCCTATTCATATAAACTGGATGTTTAAGTTCAAGGCATAAGGAGTAAAATCCTTATCTCATGAAACACTTCTTAAAGATCTTCTGGCATCAGCATGACTAACAGACCCTAACCTATGACAAATCTGTTCCTTAAATTGTTATCTATAGATAATACTTGTTTTGTATGACTATAGCCTTTTGACTTTGATTGATGAGCTATGCATGTATACACCTACACATACCATTACCCAATAAAAGCCATTTGGGAGAAGGTCTCAGGGCATTCTCCACTAGAGGGAATTGCCACCCCCTTTCCCACTGGAACAGAAAAATTGTGTTGAGAACAACTTATTTCTCATTTGCAGCAAACTGGAGTAATCTGTGGGATGGAATTCCTCCCACACTCCTTGGTTAAATTTATTACTAAATATTTTATTATTATTATTCTTTTTGAAATAGTAAATGAGATTGTTTTCTTAGTTTCTCTTTTGATAGTTCCTTCCTGGTGAATAAAAATGCCATAGATCTCTGAATATTGAATTTGTATCCTTGTATTTTGCCAAATGTATTTATTAGGATAAGTAGTTGTGGGTGGGGAACAGATAGAGTTTTCTACATATAATATAATTTTGTCTGTGAATAATGACTGCTTTACTTCCTCTTTTTCAATTTGGATGCCTTTTATTTCTTTTCTGATTGCTGTGGTTAGGACTTCTACTACTATGTTGATTAAGAGTAATGATGGCAGACACCCCTGTTTTGTTCCTGATATTAAGGGAAATGCTTTTAGTTTTTTCTCATTGAATATGACATTGGCAATAGGTTTTTTTGTATACTGCTTTTATTATGTTGAGGTATGCTCCCTCTATTCCCACTTTGCTGAGTGTTTTTTTATCATAAATGTATGCTGAATTTTATCAAATCTTTTTTCAGCATCTATTGATACTATCATATGAGTTTTGTCCTTCATTTTGTTTATGTGATGTATCACATTTATTGATTTGCAGATATTGTACCATCCTTGCATCCCTGCATAAAACCCACTTGATCAGGGTGTATGCTATTGGGATGTATTGCTGCATCTAGTTTGCTAATATTTTTTATATTATTATTTTTTAATTGTTGTTCAAGTACAGTAATATTTTATTGAGTCTTTTACCATCTATATTCATCAGAGATATTGGCCTGTAATTTTCTTTTTTTGTTATGTCTTTACATGGTTTGGAATTGGGATACTACTGGCCTTATAAAAAGAGTTTGTAAGTCTTCCCTTATCTTGAAGTTTGGGGAATGCTTTGAGAATGATAGTTGTTAGTTCTTCTTTGAATGATTGGTAAAATTTGCCTGTGAAGTCATCTGGTCCAGGGCTTTTATGTGTCAGGAATTTTTTGATTACTGCTTTAATTTTACTAGTTGTTATTGGTCTCCTCAGGTTTTCTCCTTCTTCTTGATTCAGTTATGGAAAATTGTATGTTTACAATTCTAGAAATTGTATCCATTTTGCCCACATTGTACAATTTCTTGGCATATAGTCGTTCATAGTAATTTCTTACAATCCTTTGTATTCTGTGGCATCAGTTGTCACTTCTCACCTTTCATTTCTGATTTTACTTGGTTCCTCTCTATTTTTTTCTTCATGAATCTGGTAAAAGGTTTGTCAGTTTTGTTTATTTTTTCAAAGACCAGCTCCTGGATTTACAAATCCCTTGAACTGTTTTTTTTTTGTTGTTGTTGTTGTGTTTTGCTTTTTTAGTCTCTATATCACGTATTTCTGCTCTGATCTGATTTTTTTTCCTTTCTACTCACTCTGGACTTTGTTTGATGTTCTTCTAGTCTTTCAGATGTAGGTTTAGAATGTTTATTTGAGATTTTTCTTTCTTTTTTAGGTAGGCCTGTATAGCTATGAACTTCCCTCTCATGGCTGCCTTCGCTCTATCCTATAGCCTTTGGGTTGTTGTGTGTTTGTTTTCATTTTTTGATTTTTGGTTTTTTATTTCTTCCTTGTTGTCATTATTAATTTATTCTTTATTGAATACAATGTTATTGAGCCTCCATATACTTTGATTTTTTTCTTGGTATTAATTTCTAGTTTCAAGCCATTGTGATCCAAAAAAATTCTTGACAATTTCAATTTTCTTGAATTTGTTGAGGCTTATTTGTGTTCTACCATGTGGTCTGTCTTTGAGAATGATCCATGTGCATTTGAGAAGAATGTATATTTTGCTTCTTTGGGGTGAAATGTTCTGTTGATATCAGTTAAATCCAATTGCTCTAGTTTGTAGTTTAATGCTGCTGCATCCTTGTTGATTTTTTGTCTGGATGATCTGTCCATTGTTGGCAGTGGGCTTTTAAAATCCCTGACTATGACTACAATGCTGTTGTTTTCTTTTTTAAAGTCCTCCAAGATCTTCATTATATATTTAGGTGGTTCTACATTGGGTGCATATATGTTTAGAAGGGTTATATCATTTTGTTGGACTGAACCCTTAAGTATTATGTAGTGTCCTCCTTTGTCTCTTATTATGGACTTTGTAGTCTATTTTTCCAGATAGAAGTATGGCTACCCAGCTTTCTTTTCACCTCCATTTGTATGGAAGATTTTTCCATCCCTTCACTTTCAGTCTATGTAAATTTTTGTTCTGAGGTGGTTCTCTTGCAAACAGTGTATATGTAGATCATGTTTTCTTATTTATTCAGCTACCCTATGTCTTCTGATTGGATCATTTAATACATTTATATTTAATATTATTATTGGTAAGTACTTCTTCACTGCCATTTTTCCCTTTGTACCTGTGTTCCTCTTTCTCTCCATTCCTCCTCTTCTTAAAACAGTTCCTTTAACATTTCTTGCAATGCTGGTTTGATGGAAATGTACTTTAGCCATTTTCATTTTGTCTTGGAAGCTCTCCATTTCACCTTTCATTTTAAATAAGAGCCTTGCTGGGTAGAGAAGTCTTGGTTCCTGGTCCTTGGTTTCCATTACTGGAATATTTCATGCTAATCCCTTCTGACCTGTATTGTTTCTGTTGAGAAATCAGCTGACAGCATTATCGAAGCACCCTTGTAGGTAATAAATTATTTCTCTCTTACTGTCTTCAAGATTCTCTCTGCCTTTAGACTTTGACATTTTAATTGTTATGTGTCTTTGTATAGGCCCCTTTGGATTCATCTTTATTGGGACTCTCTGTGCTTCCAGCACTTGCATGACTTCTTCTTTCAAATTAGGGAAGTTTTCTTTCATTATTTTGTCAAACAAGTTTTCTGTAACTTGTTTCCTTTCTCTCCATCTTGTATTCCTATGATGCAAATGTTGTTACAGTTCGTGTTGTCCCAAAGCTCCCTTAAACTCTTCTCATTCTTTTTAAGTCTTTCTCTATTTTGTTGCTCTGACTCAGTGTTTTTTTCTATCTTGTCTTCCAAATCACTGATTCAATCTTCTGTTTCATTCGGCCTGCTTTTAATTCCTTCTGGGGTATCCTTCATTTCAGATATTGCCTTCTTCATTTCCATTGGGTTCTCATTCATTGTTTCTATGTCATTTTTCAGGATGATATAGTTTTCACTAGGTTCTTTGGGTTCTCCCTAAGTACCCTGAGCTCCTGATAACCATTACTTTGAACTCGATGGCCTATAATTTACTTGCCTCAATTTCTTTTAGCTTTTTTTCTGGGGATTCCTCCTTTCCTTTAATTTGGAGGTTTTTTCTTTCACCCCCCATTTAGCTGTCTCTTTGTATTTGTTTTTATGTTTAACTGGATCTGCTTTGACTCCCCAACTCGTGGGGCAGCTTTATATGTTAGGAGTCCTGTTATGGTAACTAGTGATGCTGACTCCTGGATCTCGTGCTCTGGATGCTCTAGGGATACTCTTTGTGTGGATTCTGTGGGCTCTTCTGTTGTATTTGAGTCCTGATTGTTGTTGACTGGTTCTTTGGTGGAGTCACCCCACTGACTGGCTGACTGGGAGGCTCCACCCCCACAATGTTTTGTATACTGTTGTACAGGTGCTGGCAGGACAAAGCAAAACAACAGACAAAGTGAAACCAAAACAAGCAACACCCCAAACCACCACAGCAATTTCAATGACAAAAGATCAGAGAAGAAGAAAAGTGGGAAGAGAAATGGAATACTAGAAAAGGGGTAAATAAAAGAAAAAGAATAAGATAAGACCAAAGGACAGAAATATGATTAAAGGAGGAGAAAAGGGAGAACTAATACAAATAATGAACTGAAAGAGGAAAAGAGGGGAAAAAGACAAAGGGAAAGAATTACAAAAATAAGAAAAGGAAAGAAGGGAAACATGGGGTAATCAATGGTAAGATTAGAAAGAAGATATGACAGAAAAGAGAGCAATAAAAATAGAATAAAAAGTAAAAATACAAAAAAAATACTGAAACAGGTATTAAAAAGAGACAATAATGAAGATAACAAAAAAAAAAAGTAGAATTTATCTTAGGCAAGTTTAGTGCTTGCTTGCTGAATTTCCCCTTTGGTTATGGCTCTACTGTAGTCTGAGTCAGGTGCTGTCCACTTCAAGCCCTTGGCTGCCTCTTCAAAGCTACCAGAAATCCACAATTTGTGACTCATTCCTCCAGGCTTGGCTGGACCCAGGATGGGCCATGCTGTTCTGCACAGCCTGGTTTTAACATTAGAGACATGTCAGCAAGCAACCCAAGTCACTGGAGGATCGGCTCTGTCTGCCTCTACCTGCCAGCCTGTTGTTGCCATAGCCTAGTCATAGACTGAATGTTTCTGAGAGGTCTTCTGGTGGTATCAGGGGGATTAGACTTTTGAGTCTCAAGTGGCAGGTGCCTTTCAGACTTCAGAGAAGATGGTGGGTGAGTTCCACCTCCTCCAATCCACTGATCTGAGTCTGTTCAGGATTATTTCCCTGTATTCAGTAGGGTAGGACCTCTAGTAGGCTATCAAGTAGGGCCTCCAGAGTCCAGATTTTGGGTCTCCCAGACACGGGAGGGTGTTTTTATGGCTCTCCCCAAGGGGAAGACACCAGTCTGTTTCCAGGGAGAATACATGGTATGTTTGCACCTTACAGCCAGTCTCTGACATACTCTTAGTCTGCATATGCTGCTGTTTCCTCAGCAGGGCCTAAAATGCAGAATGGGAGAAAAGAAAGAATAAAATAAAACTCCAAGCCTGGAGGAATGAGTCACAAATTGTGGATTGCTGGTAGCTTTGAAGAGGCCGCCAAGGGCTTGAAGTGGACAGCACCTGACTCAGACTACAGTAGAGCCATAACCAAAGGGGAAATTCAGCAAGCAAGCACTAAACTTGGCTAAGATGAATTTTAAAAGCAAAAAAACAAAACATATAAAAGGGGGGGCAAGATGCAGGGTAGAGGGAGCAGGATTCCAGAGGGAGCACAGGGTGAGGGTAAGGTAATTGCTTTTCCCATGGGTGGGGTGGGGTGGGAGGCTTGCTTTCCTAAAGCAAGATGGCTACTGCAGAATCCAGACACATCCTGTCACAGAAAGCCCCACCGATGCTTGCCCATGTTGCTCCCTAGTGCCTCCCACACTAGACTCTCCTTGTGAGACTGCAGTCCGTGCTGCCTTCCCTTTGCTGTGGCCCAACGTGAGTGATTGCAAGCTCAAGACCTATATTTTAGCCCCTTCAAGAACTAAGGAAGTAAAATGAAAAAGTACTGTGGCTTTGTCTCTAGCAGGTCTTATCTCTCCTCAGCAGAGACAAACCTCACAACTTTCACTGCTTGGTGCTGCGTGATCTGCTGCTTCCAACACTGGTAGTCCACATCCAGGAGCCTGGTTTGTATTCACCGCTTTTGTCTTTTCAAGGGTAAGCTCCCACAGCTGTGCTGTGCTGTTGCCCTGGCTTGCTGCCCTTTGTATGGACAGGCCTTTTTAATGACCTCACCCTTCCCATCAGCCACTGTGGGTTTTTTATCTTTACAGTCCTTGGTTGAAAGCCTATTTTCCAAGTAATCTTCAGTTTATTTCAGGTGTCTAGTCCTTTCTTTAGTTTTATTTCCAAATTGTTTTTAGGGGGAGGTGTGTGATATACCCTCCTACTCTGTTGCCATCTTCTTTTCTCTCCCACAGGAGGTTTATGTTTTAAGAAGATATTGATGTTTCATTTGTGGCCTAGCACATGGTCAATTTTGTAAATGTTTCCATTTGTCCTTGAAGTTAATGTATATTTTCTAATTATTGAGGATAAATTTCTCTATAATATGTTCCTGCTTAATTAATATTATGCAAATCTTCTAAATATTTCTTATTTTTCTTTCTGTTTGCTCTGCTTGATAATTTTCTGAGAAATATGTTATAATCACCAATTACATTTGTGAACTTCATAATCTTAGCTTGGGTTTTATTTATTTTAGAACTATATTGTTAGATGAGTATACATTTCTTTTGCCAATGTATAATATGTCTCCAGGAACACTTTTCATTCAAATTTTGTTTTGCTAGTTATTAATGTTGCCACATTAGCATTCTTTCAGTTGATATTAGCCTGGGGTGTTATTTCATGCTTTTATGTCTAATCTCTATGAATTCTTTTAGGTAATGTCTCTAATAGTAAATGTATTGCTGGATGTGATTTCAAGAATGTATTCTAGGACTCTGTCTTTTTTTATACTCACTTGAGAATATGTTTATTGATTTTAGAGAGAGAGGAAAGGAAAGAGAGACAGAGACAGAGAGATTTGAGAGAGAAACATCAATCAGTTGCCTCCCATACATATCCTAACCCAGAGTTCAACCCACTACCTAGGTATGTGCCCTGACCAGGGATTGAACCCACAACCTTTTGGTGTGTGAGGCAATGCTCTAAGCAACTGAACCTCTAGCCAATGCTGTTATCTCACTTTTCTCATTAGTATTACTTTGGTGTATAATTATGTGAATCATTTTTGCATGTGCTCCTTGTGCTTTTATTTCTTTGTGAATTGGCTTTTGATGTTTATGTACGTTTCAAATTTCTTCGTACTTTTATGGTTGAGATTTGCCTATTTATTGCTTATTTATTAGGTTGGCAGAACTTGAGAATGAAGCTCATGGTATTGATGCAGAGGATAAGGCTGCATTGCAATGGGACCTAGAGTCAAATAGAGGGAAGAGGGCATCCTCATGGAGAGGCAGTCAAGCATGGGGTGCCACAGCCAGGAGAGGTAAGGCAGGCATCTCCAAGGACAGGTGGGGAAAGCTGCCTGGTTCAGGGAACCAAAGTTTTCCTATGCTAATGAACATGGCCACACGAGGGTGGCTATTTGACCTTTGAAACTAGAGACTGAGCAGTACCCACATCTGGAGCAGTCTGTTGTGCAGTATTGGACCTCTCATGACAAGGTGGGTACCCACAGGTGTGGTGGTTTGATGTGATTGTTGTAGCCCAAGTAGGGTAAGGAGAATATTCTCACCCAGGGGAGGGTATATGGCAGGCATAAAGGATTGGTTCCATAAGGGAAATGATCAAGTAAGTAAATATATTAAGGATAAAGAGAGATGTTCATCATTGTCAGGAAAGGGAGGTATAAATACAGAAAGGGTGAAAAATTCTGTTGTGTTGGATTAGAACAGGATATCTCAGTATGAATTCAAGGTACTCAGTATATGTAGATTTTATATATATCTATATATCTATATCTAATCCATATCTATCTATCTATCTATCTATCTATCTATCTATCTATAAATTCTTTATTTCTTTAGTTCTGTTCACTGAGAAGCCTGGTAGCTGTGACAGTCATAACAGTGGGCACACCTAGTGCACAGATTTTGACTTCTAAGCCACATTTTAAACTAAGAACGCGGTTCTTTGGAAAATCGCCATCTGGGGCAGCAGGAGAACAAGATGAGCCTGGGATACATAGTTGTGTCAGAAAATAAGGAATTTCTCAAAGATTGATGTGGTTATATGAGAATAGAGTCACTGAGTTCATTTCATCCAAGACTTGGTAGCATGACTTGTTTACTGTCCAGATCTATGTTATTGAGGCAGCAAATTAGTGCTGTTCTTTGTCCTGAATAACGGTTTGCTAACACCCAGACTCACTCAACTTCTAGAGTTTATAACACTAAACTTTTCTAACCCCTGTTTTCATCAGCCTGCCCTGCAATATTGACCCAGTTAATGTTTATTTGATAGTTACTGATTAAGGTAAGTCACAAAACACTGAGCCATACACAATACACACTCAATACATGCTGGAGAACTTGCTGGAACTTGCAGGCTTCTGTGTCCTTGGACACGGTGTTTAAACTTCATAACTAGCTGCCTCATGCTTCAAGTGAGCATAACTTTACCTTGGGCAATGGTAAGTGAGTGTATCAAAAGAGATGCGATGGATGTGAAAATTCTATAACTTGTCAGTCTCCCTGTTAACAAGAGGGATAAAACATTGCATCAATGAGGACTTGACAAGTCTTAATTTCCCTTATTAAAGGCACTTAGAAATAATCATTGTAATGTAGTTAGGACAAACATGATGGCGTCTTTACAGAGTATGCCTTTGTACAAGCATTACTATTACTGATCTAGTAAGGTATTTCATTGCAGTGATATTTTGATCATCATTATCATTAAGTGTTCCTTGATCAGGTCTACATGTTATGCTGGTTTGTGCTGTGGGTCTGTTCACTGAAGTCTCTGTCTTCCATCCTCCACAGAATCCATACCTGTGATCCTGTCTAAAATTCCCGTTCCTTGCTGTGCATATGTCATTCAATTATTTTTTGGCAGTGACAGGCCAACCAAAGCCAGAAGCATCTGTACCTGTAGGTGACCAAGAGATGAATGGTTTTTCAAGACTTCCCTCAAAACTTCTCCAACATGGAGAGGAGGAGAATCTCTGTCTTTCATTACTTTTTTTTATCCTCTTCAGATCATATAAACCTTTCACCTTTTTATCCTATAGTCCCTTTTACATGGGAGTCAAATAAGGGCTTCTATTTAGCATGAAGTCTATTATTTAGTGAACCATCAGTGGCACACACACCCAGATAAACTAATGTTATGAGGGTTTGGTTCTATTTTCCTAAAATTGTTCTTGAGGCAGCCATAGAACCCCTCAGTGGGTATTAGAAAATATAATTTCCAATCAAAGTTTTGTGACTTATGAGCTGTGTGACACTGGATGGATGTCCCGTTCTCTTTGAGTTTTCTTTTACCCATTTGAAAAATTAATAATTCTTATTCCAGTGTGTTGTTTGATGTAAAACTGTATGTGTAAATTTACTTAGCTAATTAGTTGATACAATTTGGGCATTCAAGATTAATGAGTTATGTTACCTAGTTAATGTTTAACTCGGTATGCTGTTAGTATGGTACACTAAAATATTTCAAAAAGCTTTCATTTTCAAGGGTAAAGTATACTAGTGTTTGCTAAAACATTAAAGGATAGAGAGTTAGAGGGGTTGACTGTCCTGGAGAGTGAGTCCTCTTTCTCTGCCCCCAGCAATCATGCCTCTCAGAACCTGAGGACTCTCAGCTGGGCTTGCTTAGAGAAAATGCAGCTGCCCAGCACTTGAGTCCAGGGCTTGAATGCCCACTTCTTGATCACTGGAGAACCTTCTTGATCGCTGGGCTGAGCAGCTGGGTGAAGCTGGCCAGAACCTCTAGGGCCTCAGTCCAGAGACCTATGGAGGATGATCTGGCTCTTCCACCTGACCAAAAGAGCCTCCTCCTCTACGGCTGGTTCCCCTGATGACCTTGCAGACTCCAACAGCAGAGGAGCACCTGATAGGGTACCTCTGGAGCTCCCACTCCAGTATAGCTGAAATACAGAAAGATGTGGAATACGGGTTGCCATTCACTATAAACAAACTGACAGTCAACATTTTACAATGCACTCAGATCTTGGAAAAATTAGTCAGAGTCTATGGGATGAGTTTTGGAAGAATCTTCCAATTTTACCTCCAACTTCAGCAGCATTTCCATACCTATACAGTAATCCAGGGCAATGCCTCCTCGTGCTTCTCAGGGTTTTCCATTTATTCCTCCATATCCCCCACAAGAAGTTAACAGGACTATCAGTTCTTTATCTGTTGCTGACACTCTTTCTTCATCAATGACAAATTATACAACTGTCAACCCCACTGCTCCTTCATTTGCTGTCCTTTCAAATCTGCCAATACCTGTTCCCACAATGATACTTTAGCACAGATAAATCAAAATGGTTTTGGTTGCAAGATCCCAGATGTCCCTGATGCATTTCCAGAACTCTCAGAACTAAATGTGACACAACTTACAGATATGAATAAACAAGAGGAGATATTCCTAGAACAGTTTCTTACTTTGCCTCAACTAAAACAAATTATTAGTGACAAGGACAACTAACTAAAAAGTACTGAGTAGCTGACAAGAAAAAATCTGCTTTTGAAGTCAAGCTTGGAAGTCAAAAGGCAGACTGTTTTACGTAAGTATGAATTACTTACACAAAAGAAATCTGCTCTTGAAAAGTAGATGCAAAGACAGT
The DNA here is from genome assembly GCA_004024845.1 of Tonatia bakeri. NCBI lineage: Eukaryota > Metazoa > Chordata > Mammalia > Chiroptera > Phyllostomidae > Tonatia > Tonatia bakeri. The sequence continues at coordinate 18,337 of PVIA01013673.1, forward strand.
ATGAACTTCGTTAGACCTGTAGTGTGAGTTCCGTACAGGCAAGATGAAAGTAGGTGCACTGAAAGCTGAGGAAGAATCTGACAACATAGCTGAAGATTTCTTGGAGGGAAAGACTGCAATACATGATTGCCTCTCTAGCTTCATGGAAAAGACAACAATTGTCCACTGTAGAAGAGCTGAGGAAGAGAAACTTCAGCAAGTGATAGCAATGCACAGCCAGTACCACGCTCCATTGTAGATTTTCCTGCAAACATAAACTGCCAAGCAAAAAATGGGACACATAACTAAACACATTTATATTTATGATTTTCAAATTATCATTTATCACAGCAGCTGAATATATAGTTACACTATATAGATTATACACAGAACTGAGACTGATTTTTGTACAAGTCAGAATGATTGCTATGATCTTGACATTGAGAAAATTTTCTGCCCAATTTGCACTAAAAATGTTTATTTATTATTGATAAATTTATTGTTTGTAGGCCCTGGCTGGCGTAGCTCAGTGGATTGAGCTCGGGCTGCGAACCAGACATTGCAGGTTCGATTCCCAGTCAGGGCACATGCCTAGGTTGCAGGCCATGTCCCCAGCAACCGCACATTGATGTTTCTCTCTCTCTCTCTCCCTCTCCCTTCCCTCTCTAAAAATAAATAAATAAAATCTTTAAAAAAAAATTATTGTTTGTTATTTAAGTTCCACTTCTCTCCCTCTCTTATTAAGTAATTATGCATGTAATTTAGCTAGTTTTGATATTTTATAAAGTTACTTCATTTAAATTTGTATTTTTAATTTGAAACTGCCTCTTTTTTTATTGAAGTAGTTTGTTTCCTCTTAGATATTTTTCCTCTTAAACTTTTATGAAAGATTATTATTTCCAGCTGTGGAAAGACTCTTATTTTTCCTCATTCTTTTTGGATAATCAAGCTTCCAAAAACAATCTTATTTAAGTATTCCTAGTGTCAGTAAACAATAAACCTGCCAATGTGCCATCTCAAAAAGTAACTTTTAAAACATACAATAAATCAAAAGAATTAAAAAAAAATTAAAGGATGAACATTTTTATGTACAAAGATTTCCCCCAAGGTTATAAATTCTCAACTGGTCATTAATCTGAGAATCCAGAATACTGAACAATTTTTTAAAATCAGAAGTTACTTCTCTGGTTCTCAACCACGTGGGGTGTTTAAAAATAAATAGCAGCAGTTTGGCTCTACCCCCAAATCTGTTAACCCAGAATCTCCACAATGAGGCACTCAGAAATGATTTGATCTTTCGATCAAAGCAAATAGACCTAGCTGAGTAATCACCCTATGATTCAGACAGGCAATGCTGGATACCAGGGAGTGTTATAAATGTTTGGATTTTAAGCTCTCAGTTGTCTCAGTAAGAAGAGACAGCTACGATGGACCCAGTTGTGGGCCTGGTGCTCTGTCTTTCCTGTTTGCTTCTCTTTTCACTGTGGAAACAGAGCTCTGGAAAAGGAAAACTTCCACCGGGCCCCACACCTCTGCCAATTATTGGAAATATGCTACAGTTGGATGTGAAGAACATCAGCAAGTCCTTAAGCAATGTGAGTATGTTTTATGTTCCTCTAGCAGCTTGCAAAGGGTAAGTAAATTAACACCTACTTTTATATAAAAATATTTATTAAAAATATATTTGAATAAACCATAATACATTAAAATAAAACTATTATATATGTTATTGTAAAGCAAATACTACTCATGGAGTTTTATTTTTCTTTCTCATCTATGAGAATAGTGAAATAAAATAATGTGTTTTATGAATGAAGAACATTAGGTCTCTGTATGCTAGAAGCAATAAAGTAGCAAAAAACAAGAGAACTGCTTCCTTTTTTAGTTTCTGCATTATTTTCCACAATTTTTGGCTGAAGGTAAATGGTAAGGAAAGTGTTTTGATTAGAAATTTTATTCAAAAAGTTGTCAGAAGATTTTACATTGGGTGCTGGACACACAATGCAATATACAGATGATGTATCATAGAATGGCACATTTGAAACCTATATAATTTCATTAACCAATGTCACTCCAGTGCATTTAATTTAAAAAGTCATCTGCTATATAAACAATGTGTTTTGTTCAGAATAGCCATAAAAACTTCACTTCTCTGAGGAAGCAAAGTAAGCCTGATGTCAAGAAAGAAACTCTGGAATTAGGAACAGTAAAAGTGAATGAAAGAAAAATATGTATCAGGGCTGGCTTCCTGGAAACAGGATCCTTTGGCCACAACCAGCACAATATTGTCCATCCATGCAATTATGCCAGTCTCGGCACTGCCTCTGTGGTGCTTACATTCCTCTGAGATAGTAATGCCAGTGGATGATAAACTGGGCTGGGCATCAGAATCATCTGAGTGATTTTTTAGAGCATAGATTTCTCATATTCATCACAGGGCTACTGAATCAAAATTCTGGTGACAAGAGCTCTACAAATGATCCTGAAGTAGTCAGCTGGGTATTACTCATATGGTGGTCATCAGGGATTGATATACAATGGGAGACTGAAAAAAAGCCAGAATTCATATTTTTTTAAATGTGTATTTATTCTTACATTTAAACTTCAGTCACCTTCCATAGTTCTCTCCATTTGATGCAATACACCTATTGAGACTCTCTTCCACTGCTCCAAACAGTTTTGGGAGACTTCTGGTCAAGATGGAGGAGTAGGTACACATGCTTCGCCTCATTACTCAACCACAAAGAGAATTACAACAAAATATTAAAAAATATAACACCCAAAACTCTCAGAAATTCAAACTGTATAGAAGCCCAACAACTAAGGACTTAAAGAAGCCACATTCATCCAGATGGATAGGAGGGAGTGGAGACCCAGAGACCCAGTGGTGTGGATATGCGGTGTGGCGCTGAGAGACAGCAGTGGTGGTGGAATGGACAGTCTCATATCCATACATGGTGGATAAAAATCAGAAGGAATACCTTGGGAGTGAGTGATCACAGCCCCAGGCCAGACCACACAGTCCAGAGTTCCAATACCAGGAAGAGAAATTCCCATAACTTCTGGCTGAAAATCCAATGCAGTTTGGGGCAGTGGAAGAAACTGCCAGAATTTCAGGAGACACTGCTTGAAGGGCCCTCACAGTGTTAGAATGTACACAAACCCATCCATTCTGGGATTCAGCACCAGAGCAACAGCTGCAGGGGTGCCAACCACATACAGGGAGTAGTGAAGTGACTGGAAAGGGGCAAAAGCTGGGTGACCTCTAGAAGAGAGGCAGCAACACTGAACCCCTCTCTGAGACCTCCCCCACACAGAGCCATAAAGCAGTGAAGAGGGTTGCCCCCCGCTGGAGATTATGTAATGCTCTACCCCACACAATAAATAGGTGCTTTACTATAATAGGCCATGCTACTAAGGCCAGGAGTCAAAGCAGCTCTCCTCTGGGGAGCAAAGGGGATAAAATTGGGAAAACTCTGATAGCATATTCAATAAAATACGTTTAAAAAAACAAACCAGTTTTTTAACTCATTGATTTTGATGACTTTTAGTGCTACTGTTATTTTTTGTTTCACTACTTCCACATAGGGAAAACATTTTCCTTTAAGGACTTTTTTAATTCAGAGGGATAGAGGGAGTGGCTGAGGCGAGATCAGGTGGATAGTGAGGGTGTGACAATGGGGTCATGCTGGTTTTGGTCAAAAACTGCTGAACATTCAGCGTGATATGGGCAGGTGCACTCATAAATCACCCATTATGAAATGCGCAAACGAGTTGAAAGAGTCTTCCACAAAAGTACTGAGGCTGAACACAGCCTCTTATACCAATTTGAGATGGTGCACTGATACAGATGGGTTCCTAGAACACTCACCTAGTGAGGGAAGCCTGTACTACAAGGGGCCCATACTCCAGAAGTAATTCCAATTTTATGGGGATCCCCTCAGATTACTCAAATATCAGTGGTCAAATAGGAAGAGGTTCAAATTTTGATCTTCTACATAGTAGCTAGGGGATGCTGACAATGAGTTGGAATTCTGACATCAGTTTCCTTTTCTGTAATAGCAGCAAATGAACCTGCTGATGATGCTGTTTTGAGGTTTAATTGTAATGTGTACAAATTATTCAGGCCATTTGCAAGCATGTAAGTGGCAGCAATTCACAATCACCCTCATATTAATTTCTGAAATATGTTAGTCTGTGTCACAGAATAAAAACATAAAGTCAGAATGATATCATTTTAAATCAGGCACAATATATTGTCAAAGAGAGATTTCTTTTGCTAGTATTTGCATCTCCTTTCCATTTACCAGCTCTCCAAAATCTACGGCCCAGTGTTCACTGTGTACTTTGGCAGGAAGCCCACTGTGGTGCTGCATGGATATGAGGCAGTAAAAGAAGCCCTGATTGATCGGGGTGAGGAGTTCTCTGGCAGAGGAAGTTTCCCAGTGGCTGAAAAAGCTAACAGAGGACAAGGTAGTTGCCTGTGTACCCATATATGTTCAGTACTGTAATGGGGGTGGAGACGAAGGACAACAGGAATTTGAAGATCTCCTCAGCAGAGTTTGGCCCATGCATGTAGCTGGCAAGTGTTAGCTTCCTCCTCCGTATCTAGCCTCTCCATGCCACTTTCTGTCCCCCCCACCCCTAGGAGGAGTCATTTTCAGCACTGGAAATGGATGGAAAGAGATGCGGCGCTTCTCCCTCATGACCCTGAGGAATTTGGGGATGGGCAAGAGGAATATTGAGGACCGTGTTCAAGAAGAAGCCCGCTGCCTTGTGGAGGAGCTGAGAAAAACCAATGGTGGGTGATTCTGTATACTGTAACACTGACCTTAACAGACTGTTGTGTTCCCTAGTGACGTCCTTTGAAACATTTCAGGGGCAGTCAAATCTTTTATATGGGTGGTGGTGTCAGCCCCCCATGTGAAGTAGGGAGGGTTGTGTGTTTATGCTCCTTGCACTTACATCCACAATTCTGTAGACAGTGTGGGTAGAAGGGGTCATTCAATCCTATTTTCTCCTGAAAATTGTTCAATTGTTTTCAAATCTGAAATCACGAAAAATAATTTTTACTCATTTATTGAAAAAGTTAGGGAGACTTCAGCCAAGATGGAGGCATAGGTAGACACACTGTGCCTCCTTGAACAACCAAATTAAGGACAACAAATTTTTAGAAATAAAATAACAACCAGAACTGGCAGAAAATTGAACTGTACAGAAGCCTGACAACCAAGGAGTTAGACACATTCATCCAGTCCAGTAAGAGGAGCAGAGTTGGGCAATTGGGCAGAGTGGGTCCAGGGCAGAGGGGGATCCCAGCAAAAAAAAAAAAAAAAAAGTGTTGGCTTGTGAACGCCAGCCCACAAGGCAGCAGCTGACGGAACCCAGGCATGAAGACAGTGGCAGGTAGATCCCAGGTGAGGGGTGGCAGTGCGCAGACCCAGTGAGGCACATAGGGCGACTGGCTGACTGAGTGGTCCCACATTCATGTGCAAACAAGACGAAGCTGGGGAGCAAGACAGACCACCCAACCCTGGGCCTCAGCACAGGGAAATAAAGCCTCAAAACACTGATTGAAAACACCTGCGGTTATTGAGGTGATGGGAGAGACTCCCACCCTCACAGGAGAGCTTGTTGGAGGAACCCACAGGGGCCTAGAACATACACAAACCCACCCACATGGGAATCAGAACCAGAAGGGCCCACTTTGCTTATTGGAAGCGATGGAATGGACTGAAATCCGAGAGAGTGGAGCAAGTGACATTGTTCCCTCTTGGACCCCTGCCCTACAAACTGCATCACAACTCAGTGACTGCGTTGACCCACCTGGTGAACACCTAAGGCTCTGCCCCTTATATATAACAGGTGTGACAAGACAGAAAAAAATAAAAAATAGCCAAAATGGAAGAACAGATCAACCCCCCAGAGCAAATACTTTTAAGTAACCAATAGATAGCCAACCTATCAGATGCACAGTTCAAAGCATTGGTGATCAGGACGCTCACAGAATTGGTTGATTTTGGTCACAAATTAGAGAAAAAAAATGAAGATTATGCTAAGTGAAATGAAGGAAAATGCACAGGGAACCAATAGTGATGGGAAGAAAACTGGGACATCAATGGAGTGGACCAGAAGGAAGAAAGAAACAACCAAACAGAAAAGAATGAAGAAATAAGAATTCAAAAAAATGAAGAGAGGCTTAAAAACCTCTAGGGCATGTTTAAACGTTCCAACACCCAAATTATAGGGGTACCAGAAGGGGAAGAGGAAGAGCAACAAGTGGAAAAGTTATTTGAACAAATAATTAAAGAGAACTTCCCCAATCTGGCAAAGGAAGTAGACTTCTAGGAAGTCCAGGAAACTCAGAGAGTCCCAAAGAAGTTGGACCCAAGGAGGAACACAGCAAGACACATCATAATTACATTGCCCAAGATTAAAATGGAGGAGAGAATCCTAGAAGCAGCAAGAGTAACCTACAAAGGAGTTCCCATCAGATTGTCAGCTGATTTCTCAAAAGAGACCTTGAAGGCAAGGAGGGGCTGGAAAGAAGTATTCCAAGTCATGAAAGGCAAGGACCTACATCCAAGATTGCTCTATCCAGCAAAGCTTTCATTTAGAATGGAAGGTCAGTTAAAGTGCTTCTCAGATAAGGTCAAGTTAAAGGAGTACATTATCACCAAGCCCTTATTATATGAAATGTTAAAGGGACTTATCTAAGCAAAAGAAGATAAAAAACATGTACAGTAAAATGACAGCAAACTCACAATTATTAACAACCACACCAAAAACAAAAGGTAAAGCAAACTAAGCAATCAACTAGAACAGGAGCAGCACCACAGAAATGGATATCACATGGAGGGTTATCAACAGGGGAGTAGGAGGAGGAGAGAGGGGGAAAAGGTACAGAGAATGAGTAGCATAGATGATAGGTAGAAAATAGAAAGGGGGAAGGAAAGAATAGTATGGGAAATGTAGAAGCTCAAGAACTTATGACACATGGACATGAACTAAAGGGAGGAATGTAGGTGGGAGGAGTGTGTAGGGTGGAGGGGAATGAAGGGGGTGAAATGGGACAACTGTAATAGCATAATCAATAAAAAAATTACAACTAAAGAAAAAAAAAAACAGTTTGGACCAGAAGGAAGAATTAACATTCGCTTGGAACAGAATGAAGAAACAAGAATTCAAAAAAATGAGTAGAAGCTTAGTGACCTCTGAGACAACTTTAAACATTCCAACATCATAATCATAGGGGTCCCAGAAGGAGAAGAGGAAGACAAAAAAATGAGAACTTATCTGAAAAAATAATGAAGGAGAACTTCCCCAATCTTGCAAAGGAAATAGACTTCCAGGAAACCCAGAGAATCCCACAGAAGTTGGACCCGAAGAGGAATACACCAAGGCACATCATCATTAAGCTACCCAAGATTAAAGATAAGAGAGAATCTTAAAAGCAGCAAGAGAAAAGGAGGTAGCTACCTACAAAGGAGTTCCCATAAGAAATCTTACAGGAAAGAAGGTGCTAAAAAAAAGTATTGAAAGTCATGAAAGGCAAGGACTTACATACAAGATTACTCTATCCAGCAAACCTGTCATTTACAATGGAAGAGCAGGTATATGCTCCCCAGTTAAGGTCAAGTTAAAGGAGTTCATCATCACCAAGCCCTTATTATATAAAATGTTAAAGGGACTTATCTAAGAACTAGAAAAAGATCAAAACTATGTACAGTAAAATGACAATACTCACAATTGTCAACAACTGAACCTAAAGAAAACAAAAACAAAAAGAAAAACAAACTAAGGAAACAACTAGAACAGGAACAGAAATGGAGATCACATGGAGATTATCAGCAGGGAGGGGAAAGGGGGTAATGGGGAAAAAGGTACAGGGAATAAGTAGCATAAATAGTACGTACAAAATAGACATGGGGAATTTAAGAATAGTATAAGGAACGCAGAAGCCAAAGAAATAATATGTAGGACCCATGAACATGAACTAAGGGTCGGGGGTGATATGGGTGGGAGGGGGGTGCATGGCGGAGGAGAATCAAGGAGGGAAATGGGACAACTGCAATAACATATATAAAAATAAAACATATATATAAATAAAATATATTTTAAAAAAAGAAGTAGTGAAAGTGAGCATCCTGCAATAGCCTATAGCATAGCATCTGCAATAGCATATATAAAAATAATAGCATATATATAAATAAAATATATTTTAAAAAAAGAAGTGGTGAAAGTGGACATCCTTCTCTTCTTCCTGATCTTCATTGGAAAGCTTTTACTTTTTTCCCCTTGAGTGTGATGTTAGCTGTAGGTTACTCCTATATGGCATTTATTATGTTGAAGAAGAGCTAACCTATATCCTTCACAGACTATTCCAAAAAGTCCAAGAGGGAAAACTCTCAAACTCTTTTTATGAAGCCAGCATCATCCTAATCCAAAACCATATAAAGACACAACTGAGAAAGAAAACTATAGGCCAATATTGCTCATAAATATAGGTGCTAATTTCCTCAATAAAATATTGAAAATCATAACCAGGAATACATTAAAAAGATCGTACACCATGACCAAGTGGGGTTCATCCCAGTGATTCAAGGATGGTACAATATTGACAAAACAATAAACATAATACATCACATAAACAAAAGAAAAGACAAAAATTACATGATCATATCAACAGATGTGGAAAAAGCCTTTGACAAAGTACAGCACCCATTTGTGGTATAAAACAATCAGCAAAGTAGAAACAGAGGAAGCATACCTAAACATAAAAAAGAACAATTCAAAAAATGTCATTAAAATCTGGATAGAGATTTTATTGAATTTATAAATGGCTTTAGCAATATGGACATTTTAACACTATTAATTCTTCTTGACCATAAACAGAATATGTTTCCATTTATATATGCCTTCTTCAATTAGTTTTATTAATGTCTTTTTTGTTCAAGTACAGTTTTGTCTTTTACTCCCATCCCAGCCCACCCTGCAACCCTCCCCACCTACCTCCCATTTCCACTCCCCCCTGGTTTTTGTCCATGTGTCTTTTATACTTGTTCCTGTGAACCTTTCCCCTTTTCCCCTGAAATTCTCTCCCCTCTCCCCTATGGTCACTGTCAGCCTGCTCTCTATTTCAGTGTCTTTGGTTATATTTTGCTTGCTTGTTTCTTTTGTTGTTTAGGTTCCTGTTAAAGGTGAGTTCATATGGTATTTGTCTTTTACCACCTGGTTCATTGCGCTTAGCATAATGCTTTCCAGTTCCATCCATGCTGTTGCAAAGGATAGGAGCTCCTTTCTTTCTGCTGCATAGAATGTACCATAGTTTTTTGATCCATTGATTTACTGACAGACACCTAGGTTGCTTCCAACACTTGGCTACTGTGAGTTGTGCTGCTATGAATATTAGGGTGCATAAGTTCTTTTGGATTGGTGTTTTAGGATTCTTAGGATATAATCCTAGCAGTGGAATTCCTGGGTCAAAAGGCAGATCCATTTTTAGTTTTCTGAGAAAATTCCATACTGTTTTCCATAGTGGTTGTAGCAGTCTGCAATCCCACCAACAGTGCACAAGGGTCCCCTTTTCTTCACAACCTCTCCAACACTCCTTATTTGTTGCTTTGTTTATGATGGCCATTCTGACTGGTGTGAAGTGGTATCTCATTGTGGTTTTAATTTGCATCTCTCTGATAGCTAGCGATATTGAGCATCTTTTCATGTGTCTCTGGATCCTCTGTGTGTCCTCCTTGGAGAAGTGTCTGTTCAAGTACTTTGCCCATTTTTTAATTGGGTTCCTTGTCTTCTTAGAGTGGAGTCATGTAAGTTCTTTATACGTTTTGGAGATTAAACCCTTGTCTGAGGTATCATTGGCAAATAAGTTTTCCCATACAGTTGGTTCTCTTTTTACATTAATACTGTTTTCTTTAGCTGTACAGAAACTTTTTCTTTTGATGAGATCCCATTTATTTATTCTTCCCTTTATGTCCCTTGCTCTGGTGCTGTGTGAAATATCAGGTTTTCCTACCTATGTTCTCCTCTAGGACCTTAATGCTGTCACAGTTTATATTTAAGTCTTTTATCCACCTTGAATTTATTTTTGTGTAAGGTGTAAGTTGGTGCTTGAGTTTCATTTTTTTGCACATAGCTGTCCAGTTCTCCCAACACCATTTGTTGAACAGACTGTCTTTACTCCATTTCATGTTGCTTTCCCCTTTGTCAAATATTAATTGACAGTAGAGACTTGGGCTTATTTCTGGGCTCTCTGTTCTGTTCCATTGGTCCATGTGCCTGTTTTTATGCCAGTACCAGGCTGTTTTGATTACAGTGGCCTTGTAATACAGTTTGATATCAGGTATTGTGATCCTTCCTACTTTGCTTTTCTTTCTCAAAATTGCAGCAGCTGTTCAGGGTAATTTATGGTTCCATATAAATTTTTGAAGTGTTTGTTCTATGTCTGTGAAATATGCCATTGGTACTTTAGTAGGTATTGCATTGAATCTGTAAATTGCTTTGGGTAGTATGGACATTTTGATCATGTTAATTCTTCCAATCCATGAACATGGTATATGTTTCCATTTGTTTGTGTCTTCCTGGAATTCTTTCTTCAGTGTTGTGTAGTTTTCTGCATACAGTTCTGTGAGCTCCTTGGTTAGGTTTATTCCTAGGTATTTTATTTTTCTTTTTGCTATATCAAATGGGATTTTTTTTCTTGATTTCTGCTTGTGCTGTCTCACTGTTGGTATACAAAAATGCCTTTGATTTCTGGATACTGACTTTGTATTCCGCTGACTTGCCAAATTCATTTATTGGGACAAGCAGTTTTTTGGCAGAGTCTATAGGATTTTCTATGTACACTATCCTGTCATCTGCAGACAATGACAGTTTTGTTTCCATCTTTCTGATTTGGATGCCTTTTATTTCCTTTTCTTGTATGATTGCTGTGGCTAAAACTTCCAATACTATATTGAATAGAAATGGTGAAAGTGGACAACCTTGTCTTGTTCCTGATCTTAGTAGAAAAGATTTTAGTTTTTGCCCATTAAATATGATGCTGGCTGTAGGTCTCTCTTATATGGCCTTTATTATGTTGAGGAATGCTTTCTCTATTCCCACTTTGCTGAGTATTTTTATCATAAATGGGTGCTGTACCTTGTAAAATGCTTTTTCTGCATCTATTAATATAATCATGTGATTTTTGTCTTTGCTTTTGTTTATGTGATGTATCACATTGACTGATTTGCGAATGTTGAACCATCCTTGCATCTCTGGGATGAATCCCACTTGGTCATGGTGAATGATCTTTTTAATGTATTATTGGATCCGGTTTGCCAATATTTTCTTGAGGATTTTAGCATCTATATTCATCAGCAATATTGACCTGAAGTTTTCTTTCTTTGTTGTGTCTTTATCTAGTTTTGGAATTAGGATGATGTTGGCCTCATAAAAAGAGTTTGGGGGTCTTCCATCTTTTTGGATTTTTTGGAATAGTCTGTGAAGGATAGGGGTTAGGTCTTCTTAAATGCTTTGTAGAATTCTCCTGTGAAACCATACAGTCCAGGACTTTTGTGTGCTGGGAGTTTTTTGATTACCACTTCAATTTCATCTGCTGTTATTGGTTTGTTCAGGCTTTCTGCCTCTTCTTCATTCAGTTTTTGAAGATTATATTTTTTCTAGAAATGTTTCCATATTACCTAGGTTTTCAAATTTCTTGGCATATAGTTCTTCATAGTAATTTCTTACAATTCTGTGTATTTCTGTGGTGTCAGTTGTAATCTCTCCTCTTTCACTTCTGATTTTGTTTATTTGGATCCTGTCTCTCTTTTTTTTCTTGATGAGCCTGCTTAAAGGCTTGTTGATTTTATTTTTCTTTTCAAAGAACCAGCTCCTGGATTCATTGATCCTTAGAATTGTGCTTTTAGTCTCTATGTCATTTAATTCTGCTCTGATCTTGGTTATTTCCTTCCTTCCACTTGCTCTGGGCTGTCTTTGTTGTTGTTCCTCTAGTTCTTGTAGACGTAGGGTTAGGTCGTTTGTTTGAAATATTTCTATCTTTTTTAGGTACGCCTGTATCACTATAAACTTCCCTCTCTCGACAGCCTTCACTGTGTCCCATAAGTTTTGGGTTGTTGTAAGTTCATTTTCATTTGTTTCCAGAAACCTTTTGATTTCTTCCCTAATTTCATCCTTGACCCATTCATTGTTTAATAGCGTGCTATTTAATCTCCATGATTTTGAGTGTTTTGGGTTTTTTTCTTTGGGGTCAGTTTCTAGTTTCAGTTCCTTGTGATTCAAGAAAATGCTTGGTATGATTTTGATTTTCTTGACATTGTTGAGGCTTGTTTTGTGTCCTATTATGTGGTCTATCTTTGAAAAACTTCCATGTACATTTGAAAAAAAATGTGTATTTAGCTTCTTTGGGATGGAGGGCTCTAAATAGATCAGTCAAGTCCATTTCATTTAGGGTATTGTTCAATGCCACGATATCTTTGTTGATATTTTGTTTGGAAGATCTGTCCATTTTTGAGAGTGGGGTGTTAAAATCCCCCACTATAATTGTGTTGCTGTCAATATCTTTCTTAAAGTCCTCTAG